>CM029562.1:35140921-35339260 GCA_017309665.1 Coelopa frigida | reverse complement strand
ATCTCTTTTCTCCTTCCACATTTTCTATTGTTTTCGCTTGTATGACGCCGGGTCTTCTATTGTCTATCTGGCTTTCTCACTTCCAATCGCCCCCCACCCCTCTCTACTTAGCCGTTCGTTCGCTTCTATTCTACTCTAGATTTCTCGCTGCCTCACACTCTTCCCTCTTCATCCTGCCATTGCCTCCCGCTCTTCTCCTCTTCTTTCTTCTCTCTCGTCATCCGCTTCAATTTGCATTTTCGCTGCATTTCAATTTCGAGGCTCCTGCAATCCTTAGTCTCTTCCGTCCCTTCGTCCTTGGGATAGCGATGCACTGCGGTTTCCGGTCCGACACTTTGACCAGCTCCCCTTCTTCTCGTCCTTCCTCTCCATCACCCTCTCTTTCTCCCTCTCCTCCTCATCCCTCCTCAACGCGGCAATTTTTTCTCCGCTGTCAAATATTATCTTGTTTACACAAAGCACGCGAACCAACCTCGTCTCCTTTTCTTCTCCTCCTCATTCTGCGCCCTTCATCGCTTCATCGTTCGCTTTTGTCTATTGCGGTCGACTCGGCGCGGCCATCTGTCCGTTCACCGTCCTGTCTGCCTCTCTATTCCTCCATTTGTCCATCCATCGTTTCGTCTGTCTGTCCGTCCGTCTGACCCTCGTGTCTGTCCGTCGGTTTGGCATCTGTCCGTTGAGTGGTTGCAGGATGTTTTTTCCTGTGATTTAAGACTTCTTGTTCTTGTCAAAACAATGAAATCGAGCGAAAAACGATGACTGCTGCCGACAAGGAGGATGACGACACTGACGATGATGACGACAAGAATGTCGATGACGACAAGGACGATGATGACGACAAGGTTGCCGATGACGACAATGATAATTTCGAGAACGGTATGGATGATGTCGACGGCGACAAGGACGATGGCGACGTCATTGCGATGGAGCAGCGCGGATTATAATAAAGCGAGGATCGACTGCAAAAAAGAGAATGATCAGGAAAAGGGACAAAGAGAGGAGGAGAATGAGGATCATGGTATTCTGAAGGAGGAAGAATGAGAATATACCGCGATGCTGAAGGTGAAGGAGGACGAGAAGATGAGATGAAGCGAAAGGAAGAGACGAGAAACTGTTGATTTAGCCAACGATTGGCGGATGACGCGAGGATAAAGACTTAAGCCGTCGTTTTCAGTTGTAATTCCTATGGATTGAGAGGGAGAGAGGAATGCCAAGAAGGAAGAGAAGGCCAAGGAGAAAGAGAGGGACAAAAATGAGTTGAAAAAGAGGATGATTAGGGACAGCGAGAAAGAGACGAAGGGAGAAGAAGAGACAGAAATTGAAGTAAAACAAGTGTTTCGAGACAAGAGAATGAATTCGGACGACTTCATTAGCAAAGTGCATGTGATGCAACTCACACACATTCACACCACTCCCACACAGACGCCCAGGCTTTTTTATCGAAATTCATAAACATTGTCGCACACACACACACTTCTGCACTCGGTACATCGAGTTCATTACAGCGCGGAGTCATCAAAAATGCTGATTGCGTCGAGGCGAAAAAAGGACCTCGGATCAGGATGAAATCACGGCAACGACCAGGACCGAGGGGCGGGGGTCGCAACCTTTTCAAAATCACATTAACAACATTTGCCGCACTCTCAAACACGCTCGCACGCACACTCATACGCTCACCAACCCCTCGCGCACATGGACAAATAAACATAAACACAAGCGACACCCGGAGCGCGCGCGCGGGGGAGGCGAAAGGACGAAACTTCGAAATGAGAAAAGTTTTCGCATACAAATGCGAGTCTATGCGCGAGGCTCGACAAACAAATCCACGGCAATCGCTGCCGGGGTGGGCGGAGGATGAGGAGGAGGGCGTGGCAACGGCGGAGGCCGAAGTCGACAGTTAGTTCTCTGAAATATGAAACATAATTCGAGTTAAATCAATGCGAAACGCGATTACGACGACGTCGTCTGTCGATTCTGGGACCCGGCTGCGACTTCGGGCACCCCGTGGAGCCTCGAACGCCCCTCACCACGCCCACCGTTCGAGGACTGAGGTGTGGCGGCTTCATTAAAATCAATGAATATGTGAAAATTCATGAAAGTTTCAATTCATTTCATTTCACTTCATTCACTCAGCAGCCTCTTGTTTGGGCAGAGGAGTAGAGAGAGAAAGAGGCGAATAGAGAAGGGAGCATGGAAAAGAGAGGGAGAGGGAGAGGAAGGGGCGGTGAAAGAGGGGGGCGGGGCAGCTCTAAGTGTCACCTTTTGTTTCGTCACAAAAGTTTCACTTCTCGTCGACTAACGAGAGGAGGAGGTCGAAGGATTCGGGGCGTCCTTCGACAGCTCGTTTTTGTGTTTGCTTAAATATCGCTGCCTTTATTGTTGTTTTTGCTGCTGCTGCTTCTAGTGTCAACAACAGCAAACAGGAAACGCATTCTATCGACAATCAACGGAGAAACCTTGTTCGGAATCATCGGATCGAGAGAGACGGGGAGAGGATGAAGAGAAAGTGGAAAGAGCGAAATGTGGAGAGGGTGGGAGGTGGAACGTTTTAAAATAATATCCTCTAGCTTCAGGTGAATGGGATTCAATTACGAGATGGAGGAGAGGACGAGTCAAGATTCATAATGAATGTTGAAAATTTAGTGGGACTTCGAAGGATATTGGAAAAGTTTCAACTTCTAGGCCAAGGATCTTATTCAACGAAGATGCTCTTGCGATCCTTCCACACTCGGATGAAAACGATATCCTTCACTCATTGGCTCCTCTAACGCAGAAACCTTCTTTATTCATCTCCGTCGCCTCGTCTTCAACTCCTCTTCAAAAATATCAAGAATAAACCTCAACAAATAAATCGATAGAAAAGATAATAAAGGATCCGCCTCAGAGGTCGGTCGTGTCCTCGGACTCGCCGACCACCTCGCGGAACAGTTCGGCCGTCTTGAGCAGCTTCAGGAAGGCCGGCGTGAAGTCCTCCTCGAGCTTGCGCTGCACCTGTCGATCCGCCGGCGTCGCCCGCAGTTGGCCCTCGATCACCTCGCGCTTGCGGCGCTCCTGCAGCATCGCTTGGCCGTTGCGCAGCTTCCGCAAGTAGACCAGGTCCATCAGGAGGTCGTCGCGCAGCCCCGCCACCTGCAGCTGATCCTCCTGCGGCAGGTCCTCGTACTGCTTCAACAACTTCTTCACCACGCTCGATTTCTCCGCCACGCTGTTGGCATCGATTGCTCGCACCTCTTTGCTGAAGTCGCTGGCCAAGGAGCGAACGGCGAGCTCGCGCTTCTCGCGATTGCGATCCTGCTCCTCGTAGGTCTTCAGGATCTGCTCGTAGAAGGCGGCCAGGTCGGGCCTCAGGGGGACGCAGGTGCGGGAGCGAACCTGCTGGTCGATGATGTCGTTGATCGTCTCCATCGCCTTCTGCAGCATCTGCTCCGTGCGGTGCATCTCGGACTCGTTCTCCTGAGGATCAAACAAAAGACAAGCTCAGTCTATCTCTGAAGACTGTCTTCGAAGATTCTCTCTTAAGATTTTCTCCGAAGATTCTCTCTCAAGACTCCATCAAAAGATGGCACTCACATTGTTTCGAATGGCGTAGAAGTTCTTGGCCTGCTTCTTCGACGACGGCTGGTTGTTCTTAAGACTTGGCCAGAGCACCTTTAGCTTGGGGTTGGAGCGCACCAGCCCAAAGACGGACTTGACCACTTGGGACGTCAGCTTCCCCGTGGTCAGGCCGTCCAGAGGGTAGCTGTTGTTGTTGCCACCGCCTTCGCCCTCACAATTTCTACCAATAGATTCAAGTATTGAGATTAAAGGAAACCAAGGATTACAAAAATAAAGTGATTCAAGAAAATCAACAGACTGAAGACCAAAATATCAAAAGATAAACCACAGAGTTTTTGTCACTCACCCCTCCTTCGAGTCGGCCTCCTTCGTTGGGCACCGGCGCTTCTCCAGCAGCTCGAACTCCGGAAAAACGATCCCTCGTCGCTCGCGATCCTCAGCGAATCCCTGCCGTACGTTGATCGTCCCGTTGCCGAAGAAATTGTTCGACTTGTGGTCGCCCATCACGCTCGCGTTGATCGTGATGTTCAGCTTCATCAGGTCCTCCTTCTTGGCGCCATCCGCCGTCTTCGGACTGGGCGTGGTTGTCGTCGTCGTCGAGGATCCCGTCGTCTTCGTCGTGGTGGCGTCCGAAGGAGCGGGTGTCGTCGGCTTGTCCGAGATCGACATCGCCACCGAGACGGACTTCGTCGGGATCGATGAGTTCGATGAGGCGCCGACGTTTTCCGATGAGTTCCCCGAGGCTCCGACGCCTCCTGTGACCGGGTGAGAACAAGGCGTGGACGAGGATCCGTGGGCCGGATCCGACTCCGGCGGTGACGACACGTCCATGTCGATCTCATCGGAGGAGGTGGAGGCCGCCGACTCCTTCGAGGCGTTGCTGCCGTTCCGCTGGTAGGACTTGAGCATGTTCTCGAGCTGTGTGAAAGCGCTGCAGTTGAGGATCTCGTCGCGCAGTGAGAGCATCAGCTGCGAGGGATCCTCACCGCCGTTTCCCTTTGAGCCGAGGATCGTGTTCTGATTGTTGATGGTGTTGTCATTGTTGTTATCGTTGCTGTTGTTATTATCATTGCTGTTAGTGTTATCATTGTTGTTGATGTTGTCATTGTTGTTAATGTTGTCATTGTTGCTATCATTATTGTTATTATTATCATTTTTATTATTGTTGATAAAGTCGTTGATGTCGACGCCGCCGTCGCTGTCGACATCGATTACGAAGCCCTCATCCCCCATTTTACTCTTCATGTTCCGCTTGTTGTTGTTGCCGCTTGCCGACGAGGAGGAGGCGGTGGGCGTGGCCTCTTCGAAAGGGGCGCTTGAGAAGGGGGCGGCGATGCTGCTGTGATGAAGCCGTCGAAATTTGCTGTTGTTGTTATGACGGGTGATGACTTTATTGTTGTTGTTGTGACTTGTCTTTTGTGGATCTCCTGAATTCATGGCTTTATTCTTGTTGTTGTTGTTGCTGTCTAGGTTCTCATACCACATGTTGTCGAATTTAACGCCCCCTAGCTTCGCGTATCCCGGCTCCTTCTGCTTCAGGTTGTCGAACTGCTGGCGTCCGAAGCTGCGTGCGGCCTCGGCGAAGTCGAAGTCGCCATTCGACTTGGACGAGGTGAAAGAGCCGCTTCCGCCTCGCTTTTGCCGCACCACCTCCGTCGCCGTTGCCGTCCCGTCGTCGCGCAGACGTCGACCACTGTCGCCGTTGTTGTCGGCGGGGGCGTCGCCGGGTCGCGTCTCGCGTTTGTTCAACTTGTGAGCGGCGGAATCCGAGGAGTTTGAGGCGGTCGGGGAGCTGCTGGTGTTGGTGGTTGGAGCAACTATTGTCTCGATTGGGAGAGGGATCGTGGTTACCGCCGATGTGTTTGGCTCGGTCGTTTGAGTCATTGAAGTCGTTGGAGTCATTTGAGTCGTTGCAGTCTCGGGATTCGTTTCAGTCTCGGGATTCGCTTGAGTCTGGGGAGTCGTTGAAATCTCTCGGGTCGCTCGAATCTCCTCCACCGATCGCTTCCTCCTCCTGTGCTCCCCTCTGGTCGTTGTTGTCGATCTCTTCTCTCGTTCTCCTCGCTCCTCGTTCACATTCTCCTCGAAGACCTCGTAGTCCTCCAGCCGCACGAAGCGCTTCTGTCGCTTCATCGCCGCTGCTGCAGCCGCCTCCTCCTTGGCCACCGCCTCCTTGGCCTCCGCCTCAGTCAAGTCCCCGATTCGCTTCACACGTCTCTTCACTTCGTTTTTGGGATCTGAATCGATCTCTGACGTCTCCAACTTTACGTCATTGGGTCCCAAATCGTTCTTCATGGCAGCCTGACCTTGGTTTGCTTCCACCACGATCTTGTCCTCATTGAGCTTCGCCTCCTTCAGCTTCTCCTCATTGACCTTATCCTCCTTGAGGTTCTTATCCTTGAGGTTCTTATCCTTGAAGTTCTCCCTCCTGACTTGCTCCACCACCTCCTGCGGCTTCTCGCCACCCACAACGTCTCTTACAACATCTCCCTTGGTGCCTGCCTCCGCCTCCGAGAATCGCTTCGTCCTGATGCCTCCATCATCGCCGTCGGTGATTCGCTTCGTCCTTGTCAGACCATCCTCGAGTCGTTCGCGCTCCTCGCTTTTGTCCAGCTCCAGGTTTCGCTCCTCAATCAGCCGCTTGATCCGCCCCCTCAGCTCCACGTCCCCCACGTCCACACCTTCGTCAAACGCACTTCGACCACGTCCAACGTCCTCGCCCAGCTTCGCCAGCAACGAGTCGAGCTTGATGAACGTGTCCGACTTGTGCTCCTCGCTCGAACTCTTCTCCAGCTGCTTCATCATGGCGTCGAGCTTCATCTCGCGTTGCGTGTCCACTAGAGCGTAGCTGGGCAGCGAGGGGCCGAAGCCTTTGCGCATCAGGCGGCGGCTGGTCTTCAGCTTGATCTCGTTCATCGGGTTGAAGAGGCTGCGCTTGCCGAGGAGGCCGTCGTAGCCGGGGAGCTCGTCGATGGCGCCGATGCCTCCTCCCTCGTTCAAGGCCACGTTGAACCTGTCGTTGATGCCTTCGTTGACTCCCTCGTTGATTCCTTCGTTGAATCTCTCGTTGACTCCTTCATTGCCTCCTTCATTGAAGCCCACGTTGAACCTCTTGTTGTTGCCTCCTCTCTCGACCTCCCTCACCGCCTTCCAGCTCTTGCAGTTCGGCTGCTTCGCCCGCTCAGAGGCGTCCTGCTCGATCTTGGACAACTTGTAGTTGGCTTCGTGGGACAGATCGTTCTTGGCCACCTGGTTCTGGTCGATACCATTGGATCCTGAACCTGAAGTGGATCCACCGCTGGATCCAGTGGAGATCGAGAGGGTGGGATAGTGAATGGCGGCCGTTGTCGCTTGATCGAAGGGCGTGGCCGAGCGATGGGGGTTGCTTCGTGAATTTTTCTCCTTCTGGTCGTGGAGGGCGAAGGCTGAGGGTGAGGTGGGGATCTCGAGGACATCATGAAAGAGGTTCTTGTTGTTGTTATCATTGTTGTTATTCTCCAGCTGATAGTTCTTGTTATTATTGTTATTAAAATTGTTCTCATTATTATTGAAATTGTTGTTGTTCTGGTTATTGAGGAAATTGTTGTTGTTCTTGTTCAAATAGTTGTTATTCTCATTGTTGTAGTTCTTGTTGTATTTGTTGTTGTTGTAGTTGCTGATCTCAACATCGATGCCGTTGAAGTTACTTTTGGCTTTGTCGTCATTTTTGTTCTTGTTCAATTTGGCTTTGTTGTTGTCCTTGTTGTTGGCATCGTTGGCCTTATCATTTTTATTCACATCGTTATTGTCGTTGTTATTGTTGTTGTTTGAAGTTGTTGCTTTGTTGTCATTATTGTTACCATTGTTGTTGGAGTTCCCAACAACGTTGCTGTTGTTGTTATTGTTGTTGTCCTCACTGTTTTTGGCCTCCTCCGCGCTTTTGGCCGACTCGGCGATCTTGTCCACGTCCAGCTTGAGGTTCATCTTGTTGCTGATGGCCGTGTTTCCCCCTGGGCTGTTGCTGAAGTCGAGCTCGTTGTTGTCGAAGTGGAAAATCGGCCCCATGTTGTTGTAGCCGGCGTTGCTGTTGTTCTTGTTGTTGATGTGGTTGTCATTGTTGCTGCTGCTGAAGATGTGCTTGTTGAAATTCTGAACTCCCCGAAAGACATCGGACGAAGCCATCGGCTCGTATCGTGCACCGATCACGTCGTGATTGTGATTCAGAGCCCGATTCAGTTCGTCCATCTCGATCTTGTAGTTGAGGCCCTTGTACTTGGTGTTCAGCTTCGCGATCTCGTTCCGCTCCTGCTTGATGTCGATCTTCTTCTTTTTCTTCGCCGCCGCCGTCAACGAGATGAGCGCCGCGGCCGCCTTCGCTTTCGCCTTGTCCTTCGCACGCTTCTCATCTGTTAGAGGTGATTTTGATGACGTTGATGATGATGACGATGATGACGATGTTGAAGTTGAAGATGATGATGGTGATGATGAAGAAGACGCTTCCTTGGAGAAGCCGAAGAGCGCTTTGAAGCCTCCCCAGCCGCCGCCGCACTTTCCGCCCTTGCACTCCTTGGCCCGCAGCTGTCGGTACCACTCGTCGCCGCCCTCCAGCTCCGCGTCCGCCTCAAGCCCCGGCCCCTCCTCCTCAGCGACTCCGACTTCGTCCCGCTCCCCGAAGCTCGCCAGCAGCTCGTCGATGGTGCGACGTCGATGGCGCAGCTGGTGCTCGTCGTCCAGCCCCGAACCCGGTCCAACTCCCAGCGTGGCCCGCAAGCTCTGCAACCCAGGCCGGGCCTCGTCGTAGGCACGTCGAAAATCGCGCAACTCTTCGCTGATCGCATGAGTTGAGGGCAAGAAGCAGGTGAACGACAGGATCAGGAGGACCACGGTCAGTTTGTGATCTGGGTCTATCATTTGAAACAACTCGATCAAGGCAGGAAGTCACAGATGATTCACAAATAGCTTCTTATTCGAATTAATTTTTATTTTAATTCAAATTTATTATTATTCTATTTTATTTTTATTCGATTTATATTTATTTTAATTTATTTCTATTTTAATTATTATATTCGAATTTATTGTTATTTCAATTTGTTGTTATTTCAATTTATTGTTATTCAAATTTATTTATTTTTTAATTTATTTTCATTTAAATTTATTTTTATTTCTATTTATTTTTATTTTATATATTTTTTTATTTTATATATTTTTATTCGATTTTATTTTTATTCAAATTTATTTTTCTTCGAATTTATTTAGTTTTTTTTTTGAGATTACTTGTGACAAAACAGAGACAGACAGTTCGATCGACTTTGGCAGCTCAAGCAAGTGAAGGCGAGGCCTCGAACGTGGCGATCGCTTCAAATTTTCAAGCTCCAGTAGGGCTTGATGTAAGGTGGAGGATCCGAAAGCGATTTTGGGACAGAGGATAAGAATTTGGAAGCTCATGATAAGGGTCATTAGATCATTCGAAAGTAATCAAGGACGTGAGAAGGTCATGTTTTCATATTAAATTGAGGTCAAAGTTATCTACAGACCTTCACAGAAACTTGGATGAGAGGAGATTGACTTCCACAGAAAGGTATCATTGACATGTGGGACCCAAAACCCAATAAAGGCACAGAGGATCATCTTTTTCTGAACAGCGGGAGGAGTGAATTAGTGAGATAGTGTGTATGTATGTCTATGTGTGTATTATCCTTGAGGATATCCTTGAACGAGTTATAATTGGTAAATGATTCAATTAAACTTTCAAATGAGTTCCATTTGCCAGATCTTCCCACAGAGGAATAAAGAAGGGAGATAGAAGAACTAATGAGGGCCAATATGATGTTGAAGAAGGATGGATGAAGAACCCACGAGGGTGGTAAAAGGAAGATGAGATGGGGTGGGATGGGAAAACTTAATTAATAGTTGCACGAATTTATAACCTTTTCATCAGTGCAAACTTACGAAAACTTTCAGCCCACATTGAGAGGGATCAATGTGAGTCAGAGTGAAAGAGGTGGTCTGGGAGTGAAACGGAGAGTGAGCGCGAAAGGGAAAGAGAGCGTGTACGAGAGAGAAAGAGAGTGTGTGCGAGAGGGACAAAGAGCGTATGTGTGTGCTCCATCACAAGTGTTAACAGCGCGCGCCACGACGAGCGGAAACAGGAAATGGCATTGTTGCAAAGTTGAATGTTAACACGGGCGAGTACAACGACTACAACAACAACACAACCCCACCCCATACGGGAACATCCCCTCTTCTCTCCTGAATCCTCCTTTGTCCCTCACCAACTGGAGTCAAACCAATGCAATTGAATTGAATGCCTGGCTTTCAATTTGATTTGGCAACTTTTCCCGCGGAGACAACGACGTGAATGTGAGGGAGACAACAGAAGACAGAAGGGGACAAAAAGCAAACTAACTGAAACAATTGTCGTCGACCCAGGGAGATGGGGCGGGGGGAAGTTGCGATAAAGTCGCAACACGTTGACAACACTGCTCCTGCATGTTCAACATGGAATCGCATTCAGTCGGACAAGGATGGCGTCCTGTCGTCGTCATCGCCGTCGAGCCTAGGAAGCGTTTCCTGAAGGGTGGGGAAGGCTGGGTAGAAGGGGGAGGGAGGACGCCGACATCTGTTGACAGGTGGTGGGCGGAGGCAGCCACGCCCCCTCCCCTCCGTCAACCGACCAAATGACAAAAGGGAAAAGTTTTGATTTGTGAAGCGAACGACGGAGGCAGCGATTCAAAGGCCCAACTGTCGTGCTGGTGTTGGTGTGAGTGTGTGTGTCGGTGAGATTACACAAATATTATTAAATATTTGCCGTTATCGGCGATGGAACCGCACGTCGGAGACAGTTGTCTGTCCTTCGCCTTCTTCTCCTCATCCTCCATCCAACCGCAGTCATAAAGCACTATCGCCAACCTGTTGCCGCCGACTTCGACGGTGGCTGAGGCTAACTGTGGGGGTGTGTGTAGGAGAACCTCCTTTGTTGCCACCTGCGACACGTACAAACTGGGATCTCCCTTCTCTCTTTAATTCTCTCTCTCCACCTCTTCACATGGGAAGTTATGAAGTCTGTTCCGAGCATCTTATCAGCCTGCGAGTCCATAAAATGTCTGTTTGAAGGCCTTTGTTCAACCCTCGTGTGTGTGTGGGGTATAAAGGTGCATTTATCTCTGTATGTGTGTGAGGACAAAGTTTCGTCTTATTGTTTGTGGGGCTCGGAAGTCACATTCGGCGACCGAGGCGTATGTACCGCAAAGACTCAATTCGATCCGCGATTTTTGCTCAGATTTTTGTGACTCCAAATTAAAACTTTATTCTGTTTGTTCATAACTAACCAATGGTATTAAGAATGATTTTCATATTCGTTCTCTTTTCATAATTTCTCCAACTTGTTTCCTTCTCATCATCCTGAGGCGATTCTTCCTCTTCACCTTTTTTATTCTATCATTCTGTTCTATGATTCCACGTCGCATAATCATCTTCTCCTACTTCTTCTCCTCACCATATTCATCTCCACATTCTCCCCTTCCAATAGTTCTTCTCCTCATCATCCGGAAAGAATTCCTTCCTTCGTCATCCTGAGCCAGAGCCTTACCTCACCGTCCAGCCTCGAGACCTGTTCAAAGACTCTGCCTATATCTGTCCTTTGTCTACGCCCACCACTGTCTTCGCCCTCTCATCCACCTCACTCCGTCGGTCGCTTTGTCGCAAATGAAGCGAGTGTCCTTTTTTGATATTTTTCATTTCTGTCACTTGGCGCGGCCTGCAGCGAAATGAAGTGAAGTGAGCAAAAAATGCGCAAAGAAATCCCCGCACCTTTGTCCACTCTCTCGCTCACAGTTCCGTCCTCTCCTCAATCGCGATGCTTCCCTCTCACTCTCTTATATTTCTCCCTCTCTCTGTCGTTTCTGATGAAGTCCGTTGCAACGCTTTGGGTTTTCAAACAAACGGCCGATGGAGCAGCGGTTGAGGAGATGGGTGGATTAAGTTCCAGAGGCTCGCTTACAACAAAGGATGGAACATCGTATTTTACTCCTGCACTACAACAACAATAATAACAACAAAAACAACAACAACAATAACAATAACAACGTCAGCAATAACAATCGTATTTGTTGAATTTCCCAACATGACACGACGTTGATGAGAAAACCGTGCATAAAAATGTTGAAGAAATAAAAAGGACCCGAAAGAGACAGACAGACAAACAAAGAAAGACAGAAAGATGGAGAATGAGGGAGAAAAGAAGAAGAACGAGTGAGGAAGAATGAGAGAGTGAAAGGACGACGGGACTTTTGAGAAATAACTGTGGGAGTGCGATATGAAATATTAGAAGGATGCACTTCGCCGCCATTAGGCATACGTCGCAGGACATGGGGCGGACAACAAAAGAGTGGGCGGGGCAAAAGGAATCCGCTGTTCCTCGAGAAGCTCCGCCGTGGAGGTCTGAGGAAGGCTGTGGCCGAGGATGGGTTGTTGCAGGGGGCGTGGATGGCGTAAAACATTCAAAGTTTTGCATCGCCGACGTTGGAATCCATGAAGGGGAGATGGGGTTGGGCGTTGTCCGCCGCCCTGGGCTTAAAAGGACATTTAGAATCCTTGAGCAAACTCCAAGGCTTTCATTCTTCTTCTTTAAATGAATTTCCTGCCCGCCGCGTCTCGTTTCGATCGATTTGAATTACTTCTCAATTCAATTCGATTGCCATGAAGTGTCCTGAAGTGTATCGCCATCGACGTCGTCGTCTTCGTTTCAGGATGTGGCCGAGGGTCCCTCGATGAACACATCTTCTCTCTCTCTTCCTCTTTCTCTCTCTCTCTCTCTTCTCTCTTCTCCCCGTGTGGCCAACACCCAGGCCACCTGACGACATCATCCTGCAGCAGATCCTTCGTGGCGTCCCGAGGAAATGCAATTGCAACAAAGGAAATTTTCGTCAGTTGGTTTACGAGCTCCGCACTCATCAATATTTCAGGATGTCGGATGTCGGGTGCATGTTGCAAATAACGGTCAGCCATCGGCAGGATCTCGCAGGACGTGAAACCGAAAACCCAACCGACGATGGAAAGGACGACGATGGCCGCTGCAGACGGATTTCATGCACGGCTCGAATTTATCGCCGAAAACATTTTATTCGACCTCTGTTCAGGATCTGCAACAAGATGGGAGGTGGAAGAAGGAGAGAAGAATAAGAGGGAAAGAAGAGGACAAGGAGAGGACAAGGAGAAAGAGAAAAATAGAGGGAGAAAGTAAAGACAGAGGTATGCAACCTAGAGAAGGAAGAACCGAACGACGTCGACAAAGGCGGAAGCTCAAAAGGAAAGAGCAACGAACGAGGAGACGGAGCAGGTGAATTAAAGGAGGACGAGGGCATGGTTGATGGGCGGTGAGGGAGTCCCTCGATGGCTGATTGAAAGCCCAATGGCCACCGGGTCCTCGTCACAGGCTGCAATGAGTCACAAAGAGACGCAAAGAACCCAGTTCAGTTCACTCATTCACAGCTCAGTCAAGCCGAATCCTTCGCCAAGGATCAGAGTTTTCATATCCTGGAGACTCCGTAACTCCTGAGAGATGGAGAGAAGGATGACGACAGATAGAAATGTGAATGCATAAGGAACTTTGGGCGGATGACATTAAAAAGCGAGCAGTCAAAACTTGTTGCCGCGCTTAATTTAACTATCGACGTGTTTATTTGTTGTCTCGTTGTCCACGCCCTGGGCGGAGGGCGTATAAATAGCGACAACAACAACAACCACATCACGAACTCACAGCTCCTGTCCGGCCAGAGGATTACAAGAGCAGGGCGGCGATAAACTACGGAAGGAGGAGGAGTTCGCAAATAAATGTTCGCCCGATACGTGCCAGGAAGATGCATGGCTTCGATGGAGGGGCGAGGCCGAGGTCGTGGGTCAGTATTTATATCCTTGTTGGACAACGGCACCAACACACACATACAGAAACACAGACAGAGTCATACCACAAATAAACGCCGTTTCTTTTCGCCGGCCATAAAAAAGCGATTCACGCCCTCGACGTCCGGCTCGGACTCGACTCGGCTTCCGGTTTCCGTTCTCCACGAGTTCCCCGTTCTTCATTCTCATTCCACATTCTCATTCCCATTCTCATTCCGATTCGCGTTGTCCCGACGACACTTGCGTCGAAATTAGCCGCCGTTGTCCTGGTCGTCGTTGTCGCTCATTTCCCTCGTAAAACACGAGCGTCCGCAGTCGGGTCACAAGTAAATTAATTCGATAATTGACTTCCGGCGGAAGCGCACGTCGCACACTTGGCCAGGGCGCCTTCTTCTTGGCCCACGGAGTCGAATGCGAGACGACGAAGGACAGATGGAGCCGACTTCCAGAGAAGGGCTGGAGACGTGCAGATGAAACCAGCTGCCAGAGAAGGAACAGGACAGATGGAGCGAGTCCTTGTTGCTCGTGGAAGGCTGCCAAACGCTCGCGTTCCTTCGCCGCGGTCGCAATCGTCCCCGTCATCGTCGCCCTGGCCGTGGTTCGGGCCAAGATGGGGCCGTCAGGACACGTTAGCGCCGGAAGCGGCTCGACGGGCGTGTCCATTGGCTGGATAGGGCTACGATGCGATGGGCTGGAATTTGTCCTCATCCTCTAGGGCTTGAAATGATTTGTTTGCTCGCCGGCCGCTGGCGACATTTGTGGTCAATTTTTTTCCACCCATTGTTTGTTGCTGTTTGCGGGAACTGAAGCCATGGAGCTCGAGGTAGGGGCACTCGAAGGACGTGAGGGGAGTCCTTGATGAGATGGGTCCTTGATGAGGGGAGTTCCTTGATGGTGAGAGTTCCAGATAAGGAGGATGTGGGTCTCATTAACTAAGAGGCCTTTTCCAGGCGATGCTTCGTCACTCGATCGACGAGTCGAGCGTTCCAAGTCCACCATTGTCTGAAGAAGAATGAGAAAGAGGGAGAGGGGGAGATATTATTAAAGGCCCATTTGCTGAGCAATAAATTACAACAAAACAATGAAGTGTTGGATAACGAGGAGCTAAAGGAGGAAGCAGTAGGATAGAATTGTGAAGGACGAAGGATGAGGGACAAAGAACGAAGGACTCAATTTGCTGATCGATTGAGTCGCTCAATTGATGAATATTTAAAAATGCGCAAACTATCAATGCTGCCAGTGTTGGATAGCGGCAAAAAAATACCAATGTGTTATCGAAACATGTCAATTTAATCCATCGACAAGTGTGGAGAGAGAGAGGGAGAGAGAGAGATAGAGAGGAAGTGGGAGCGGAAGAGAAAAAGAGAGTGAGGAAAAATACTTCATCGATGTTTGATCATGAGGGGATTTCGATGCGTTTGGCAACACTTTTTCGAGTGTTTTCGCAAAACAATGGCAACACTCGGCACGCAGCGGAGAATGAAAAAAGGGAAATGGGAGCTCGGGCGAAGGACGAGGGGGAGCTGTGAACATGTGAACAAAGCATCCATCGCTCACTCATTCACTCACCCACTCACACTCTTGCACACACGAGGGATCGTATTGATGAGTGCATGAGCAGCAAAGGCAGAAACAACAATTGATACAATAACAACGATTGATACATCAACAACAATAATGGCACCTACAACAAAACCGGGGGGGGAGAAACAAAAAGCAGTTGTAATCAACAAGCAACATTCAAAACGTCAAGGATTGATGCAAAATAATAATGATTGACAGGATGTCAATGAGAAATAGGAAGAAAACGGCGAAAAAAGGACGACCGAACAAAGGACGAGCAAAATGGAGAATCGCAATCATTATCAACGGAGTGTTGCATTCAAACACACACAATCCACTCACTCACACCCACACAACCCATTCACTAACACACCCACCCATTCCCTCACACATATAGATAAACGCTCATCGGTGAGTTCGCTTCGTCCTCGTTTCAGGACATGCCGAGATATCGAGGGAGACGGCTCGTAATTATGCAGAATCGATTAAGTCGAGTTGCAAAATTAATTTTGCATTTTTAATTTCCTTGTTTATTTCTCCTCTTCTCCTCTTTTTCATCCGCTCCCTCTACTCGTTTTCCTCCTTCGATTTCATTGTTTTGTTTTTCGCCGATGTCGGCAAATATTTTCTATAAATAGAGAGGAAGTCGATTGCGCTAGAAGGAAGTCGCTCAAGGGGCGGAATTTCGCAGACGTAGGCATTGTCTAGAGAGAAGCTAGATGTCGATAGATATTTCATTCACATAGAATAAGAATCGTGAATCGTGGAATTAGAACAATAAACACGGAATTTTGTAGATATTTAAAATCGATTTAATCAAGGGTCGAAAAATAATTTTTTATTAAATATTTTTCGTAGCAAATATGTTCAATTTTCATAATAAATAAAATTGAAGCTGGATGAGGGCTTGAAGAAAAATATATTCTGTTTTCACTTGCGGTATCGCTGTTTTAACTTCGAAGACAACTGTTGCCACAATGATATACCAAAAATAACAAATATTTCAAAATAATGTCTTGTTAAGTTAATTAAGGTCTAAATCGTTTTCAATTTTCAGTTAATGGAATTAAGACGTTTGAGTTTTTTTTGTCGAAAATGGAGCGATTCTTTCTTTTGATTTGCGCTATCGCATGTCTAACTGAAGTCTAAAATCTCCATTCTTAATTGAACTACCTGAAAAACTCTCATAAACAAACCAAAGCAAAGGCTCATCCCATCTAACGACAACCTCAAAAAACTGTGGTCAACCCAACATCTGCGGGACATAATCTCAATCTCGTTTGAAAATTACGGCCAAGTGACCCCGAGGAGATAATTGGATGATTACCCAGGTAATTGCAGTTAAAATAATTAGACCAACCAACCCTCGACCCCCTCAGTCCTCAATCCCATTGGATTATTCCTTGCAAACATCGCACAATCTGTCGGAATCACCCTCGAATCCGAATTCGAGTCCCGAATCCCGAAGACCCCAAATCCGCAAATCCTTTTATTTATTTCGCTGATGTTCGGTTTGTTGCAGTTGCTCATTTTGAGCAATTCATCCAGGTTGAAGTAGTTGTTGTTGTAGTGAGAGTTGTTATTGTTGTTGTTGTTTATGGAATAGACTCACATTACGCTACCCCTTTCGATGGCCGCCTCGTAATCCGCAAAGGGGTGGCAACGCCAACGAATACCACGGCTACCACAGTCGTCGTTGTTTATAAGTTCATAAAAGTCAACGAGCCGCACACATTGACAACATAAAAATGTATCGTAACGTAATCGTAAACGTAACAGAACACCACGACCACCATCACCTTCATCTTTACCCCTTCAACCCCTTCCTCTTTCACTCTTACAACACCCTTACCATCCTTCCACCACCCTCTCCACGCATCATTCTCCATTGACCCCGCTTCCCTCGTCCGAAGTGTGCGAATAAAAGAATTTGTATCAAATCCAATTTTTTCGAACACGGCATCCTTTCGTCCCTTCGCCCTTGCAAACCAGGCGCACACATGGACACGGTCATATGGACACCCTCACACGGATGTGCTCACATGGACACGGACACACCCTCACATCGATACGCTCACACGGACACGGGCACTCACTCTCAGAGCAGCGCACAATAATGTGTAATTGAAAACCTTTTCCGAACGGCACCCTGGGGCATTGAGCCAGCAGATCCAGATCCAGGTTCGGATCCGACTCCGGTCGACCCAAGAATCGTGCGACTGTGGGGGAGCGTGTGGTGAATGAGGGAGAGGGCGGTGAAGGAGGAGGAAGCTGGAAGTTGATGACACGACCACACGATTTCGGGGCAGCGACACTTAAGCAGGCGACGACGACGAAGGACATGGCGATGCCTTCATTACGGCCAGCCTTGACATCGTTCGGTTGTCCTGCGGTTGGGTTACGACCGTGTTTACAGGATCCTTAGAGGGGCTGGGGCAATCGATGGGTGTTCGAGTGGGTTTCAACAGGCGCAATCGAACTACGAAGGGGTTCTGAGGGATTCGAATAGGTTTCGAAGGACGTCAGATGGTGTTGGAAGGACTTCTGATGGGCTTTGAGGGACTTCAGAAGGGATTCGAAGGACTTCAGATGGGTTCCCAAGGACTTCTGATGGTTCGAAGAATTTCAGATGGACTTCGAAGGACTTCAGATGGAGCTCAAAGGATTTCATCTGGAGTTTTAGAAGGACTTCGAAGACTTCTCATGGACTTGGAGGGATTTCTGAAGGGATTCGAATAGTTTCCGTGACTATTGGCGATTTTTTGCCCTATCCCGAGAACAATGAGAGCGGCAATTTCCTCTATAAAAGAGAGAGGGATTTTACCTCCTGTCATCGCAAAACGTCAACCATATGTTTCCGGATTTGAACCCTTCCGCATCAGCTCAATCGAAGGAGGGGGTCGTGGAGACGTCGTGATCGGCTTCCGTAACAGCGACGACGGAAGAAGCCCGCAATCTCGTTATGGATCTCTGGCAGTGAGTGGCGGCGGTTCGACCCATTTATTTTTCTATCAACCCCTTTTGTCTGTTTGTCCGTTTCATCTGTCTGCCTGCGTGTCTGTCGTATTTGAATAATGCACTCAATTTGTGTGAACAAGCTTTTTATTTGGCAACATTGCGTGTCACAATGGCTATAATCGCACTTCCGACACACACACGCCCACTCACATACACACGAGCACTCAACCACACACAAACTCTCACGCCCACAACAACATCCAGTGTTCGACAGTTGAAGCAACAGTTCGCGAAACCGGATGCTGGCGCCATTTTGCCGCTGTCTCTGTCTTTCTGTGGCTTCTTAAATATTTTGATTTAGCTCCTCTCTCTCTCCAATCCACTCTTCTTATCCTTCTCCTCTCCTCCTCCTTCTCCTCCTCATCCTCTCGTTGACAGCTTCCGAGAATAAATGCGTTCAAATGCGAAAAAGATTGCGATTCCGACTCCGAAGATTTTTCTCCATCGCCTCCGTCTCCGCCTCTTCCTGTCGTTCGCACAAAGGGTGGAGGGGGCGTGGAATGTCACACGTCGACAATCGACGGAGGACCGACGGCGATGATAAACATGTGGCAATTGACGCCACATCCTCCGCTGCCACTAGGGCACAGGATCGCAATCCGTGGCGAATGAACGAATCGAAAGCCATTCCCATTGAATCAACTTAATTGAGCGGGTCCTTCGCTTCCTCTTCTGCTATACTTTTTGCTGAGATGACGTTTCCTGGTTTTCGACTCTCTCGCGCTCGGTTGCGTGGAATTGGGTGGAATTGGGAGGACTTATGTGAGTCGGGTCCTCGAAATTAGACGCTCGTTACGGAAATTAAAGGATTAACGCCCACTTCGAGTTATTCTTCTCCATATCCACAACTTCCTCTCTCCATCTTACTGCCTTCATGTTCCTTTCTTCATTTTCTATTCCTCGTCTTTATTTCTTCGTTTTCCTTTCACCATCATTTCATACTCCTTTTTTCTCATTTTTATTTTTTGAATGAAGACATTGATTGCGGTCAGGAAAAGGGAAAGATTTGTGCCAAGAGGTCAGTATAACGATTCGTATCCTTGAAACAACCGCCATGTTCTTTGGAAAACTTATACAGAAGCTCAAAAGAACAGAGAAAAATTTAAACAAAAAAAATGAAATGAAAATTAAAAGCAAAAAAATGGAAGAGAGAAAATAAAGTGAGTCCGTTCATCATCTCCGCTGATCTCCGAGTGATTCACCCGACTTCCTCCGACCTCCCGATTGCGATGCCCTTGACCACCACGTCATCATCGTTATCATCATCGTTGTCGTCTTCATTTTCGCCGTCATAATCTTCTTCGTCGTCGAAAGTGATTCGTGCTGGAAGCGTATGCGATTAGATTACATGTCGTCCGACGCAGGCGCCGGCGTCGATCCCAACATAGTAACACTGAAATTGAGTATCAACTATCGGTTCATTGAACCGATCACAGCGTTTCCGATCTTCCGATCGTCGGCGACGTCACCGAATCGCGCAGAAGCCGGTTCGAACTGGACATGGCCCGCGCGATAAGAGGTCACATGGTAACCTGGAAATGTGTATTTTCCGATAATGGTGATAAGAGAGGTGCTCGAAAAGCCGGTAGGATAATTCTACGACGGTATCAACAAAAGTGCGTACAACAACAGTGTCAAAACAAAATCCACAACGACAACAATAAAATTCACAATGATAAGAACAAATTCAATGGTAGCAACAAATTCACAGTGCCAACAACAAAATTCACAACAACGGCAACAACAAAATTCTCAACGTTAACAAAAAAAAATTCACATCGGCAACATACAACAACAAAATAAAAACAATAAAATCGACCACACACGAGCCGCGATCGTCGGCTGTAGATTAGCAGAGGAATTCCTCAGAACGACGAGATAAGCCATCAGTGAGAGGCGAGTGAGAGAGAAAGCGAAATGGAGAGAGAAAGCGAGATTGAGTGGGATCGAGGCTGTTGAGTGAAAGACAACCTGTTTGGAGACTCAAAGCGAGCGTTGCCACCGGTTGACAATGAACCGAGGGAATCACTTAGATTAAAGGAGGTCGATGGCGAAAGATTTGGAGGATCCTTAATGAATATGTGCAGAGAGAAGTGAAGGATGATGAGGATGAGGAAGAGGAAGAGGAAAGGGGTGAAAGAAGGAGAAGGAAATAAAGAAAAAAAAAAGAAGAGTTGACTTCCGCTGCAATTTGCGCAGAATTTTATTTCTTCGGGAATTTTAATGCGAATCCACGGCACGTTCGAGTCCTTCGAAGTCGGCAGGATTCGCACAGTTTCCGTTTTATGGGCGAGCATAACTCGACATACTACGCAAAGTATGGAGAGCAGGCATAAGTTTTATGGATCGAATGATATGCGAGGCACACGACGACCACCTCCCGCATCCCACCCCTCGAGCACTTTCGCTTATTGAAAAACGTGCGGCTGACTGTTGCCAAGTTGGGTTCGTTCGTAGGCAGAAGGGGGAGGGCGGGTCTGAGCGGGGCGCCTGGAGATTAGCCGCGACCGATATTGAGATATATAGTATGTGTGTATATTACATTATTCAACAAGGGCGAGACGGGGCGGGGGTGCGAAAGCCGATCATAAAAAATAATAATGTTCGGCAGGAATGTTGGACGCAGCCGAGGAACAAATAAATATTTATTCGCCGCGAGCGGAAGGGTTGGAGGGCAGATGACACCGGGATCAGGGAGAGGACGAAGGTGGGGGGAGCGGCGAGGACGAGGGCGGGGGTGTGACGAGGACGAGGATGAGGGGCAAGGGACGCGGACGAGTTTCCGGAAGCCGCTCAGGTGTTGAGCCCTGCCTGCAGTTGGACATTTTTACGACGTGATTTCGAGTCGCGCCAAACCGATCCAAACTGAGTCGAGTCCGACGTCTTCGGCGCAAATCCATTCCATCCGCGAAATGGATGTTGGGCCCAGGGGGGTGGGGCAGAGGAGGGCAGTAAGCAAGGCCCGGTCGATGCCGGCGAAGGTGGGCGGAAGGAAGAAGGAATCGGAAGCGTGTGCGGTGTAACCGGAAGCGACAGTGGATCGCCGGAAATTTATTGCACTCGAGAGCTCAGTGAGCAAGAGAGAGGGTAGGAGGGTATCAATGAAGCCGCAGAGGGGGAGGAAGGTGATGGGACGAGAAACGAAGGACAAGGGACAGGCGAAAATGAAAGGGTAGAAACTAGAAGAAGAATGGCAGAAAAGGTCAGTGAAGAGTATCAGCAGGCCATAAGAAGGAGAATCGAGCCTTGAGAAGGGCAGAAATCAAAAGTTCCTGGAGGCGAGATAATCAGATGATTAGCTGTTACAGATATTACTGTTGCCTCATTCCTCATCTAACCAAAGAATCCAAAGGAATTTTGATTTCACCTCTTGATTCCATCTCTTGATACCATCTCTTGTTTCGATTTTATTTTTCACCGATTTATGCGATCTCTTTTGGTTCAATCTTGTACTCAACTCTCTCGTCTGTCTCTCTCTCCTCCCCCCAAAACCGCCGTCCACAGCACTCGAACCCATTCGAGACGAATTAACTTTCTATTGTATCTCGCAGTGCAATCGCCGTTGTATGCGTGACCATCCATGAGTTCGCTACAGCCAGCCTAAGCATGTGTGAGGGTTTGAAAATCAGGCGAAATATTATCGCGAAGTTGTTTGTTTCCTACGACGAAAGGCTACGTGGTCTTCGCCGAGTGGCGAATTGGCATGAGCTGATCCCACACGTACGGACGGACGGCCGACGATGGCGTTGCGGACGGCGAGGCGGCGGAGATAGCGTCTGGCGGGTGGAGGTTGTGGGTTGGGGGCTGCCCCGCCTACATTTGCTGACGGTGCCGCTGAACAGGCGGAGGCCAGCTACATCGATCGAGGCGTACAAATCGAGTGAGGCGTAGAAAGCGAGGGATCGAGTGAGGCGAAGCTGGAATTTCGATGGATTTCGTGTGTTTTGAAGGGAGTCAACGAGTCATTTGAACCTATAAGGATCTTAAAGTTTCACATTATCTTCGAAATATATCGATCATGGCTTAAGAATTGGGTTCCGATTGCCAGAGGCAAAGAGAGAAAGAGATCTAGTGAGAAAAAGGTGGAATAGACAGTGATTTCAGAGAGTTCGAAAGGAGTCAACGAGTCACCAAAACCCACAACGATCTCGAATATTCATGCTCAACATTAATTGAGATTCGTATGGAATCCACCCTCTTTAAAATATTTTTTTGAGAATCTCGTCTCGATGACCGCTCAAGAATCGGGCCCCGATCGCTCGCGATCCGCTTCTGGTATCCCCTACCTAGTGTTTGATTTCACCGCGTCACCGTCGACGTCGCCCGTGATTCGTCTGATCAAAGTGCGCCTTCGAACGACCATGTGGTGAGTCGAGATAATGGGCAAGAGAGCGGGCGACGACGTGAGCAAGCGACAGTGAGTGAGCCGATGTACGATGGATCGATCGAATGAGTGAGTGTGCGATCGGAATCGGATCGAAGCGGATTGGCCCGATTGTAGTGATGAATGGACGAGGGTGCTGCGAGGTAGTGCTGCAACAATGTAAGTTATTCAGAGCGCAGAGAGGAGAGGAGCGGAGTGGGGATTGGAGCATGGAAAGAACTACAATAGATTGAGGAGACAAGGAAGGAAAACAACAGATTGAGGATCGTCAACAGGGATATAAACATGGGCACAGATCAAAATCATTAAAAACATTAACATCATTACTCATAAACATAATGAAGAATATTTACGTCTATATATATATACATCTTCATATCTTCAATACCCATCAAGAATAACATCATCATCTTTATAAATGGAACGATAACTTGCCATGGACTGCGATGGTCCCAGTGGAACTCCCTCTCTCCATCCCTCTCTCTCCATCCATATACCTCCGTCTCTCACCCTTCCACTCACTCTGCCTTTCACACAATCTCTCTTCCTCTCTCTCCCTACCTCCACCACCAGCTCTCGCTCTCTCTATCTCTTATCTAACAAACAATGTAACGTGCTTATCGTGGGCCGTCTTTTGTTTTGCGGAGAGCGAAGGGAGACCAGACGATCGCCATAAAGCGCTGCCCCCCCAACGGCAGCCGCTCATTAGCATCGAGTCGTCCACGCAGACCGGACGTAAGCAAACCACACACCTGATCCAAGGATGATTCTATCGTGCGCCCGAGGACTCCAGAGCGCGGTCGCCTCCCAGCTGCGGACGGCGACGGCGGCGGGGATCGTTCGACCCCTCAGCGTGAGTGTGCGCGAGCAGGACCAGGACCAGGTCGTCCTTGTCAAGGAGCACGACGCGCAGGCGACGCCGCTGCGCTTCCCGGGCATCTGGCTGCGGGACAACTGCCAGTGCTCGGCCTGCTTCCACCGCGACTCGCTGAGCCGCAAGATCAGCTGGACGAACTTCGACACCTCCGTTCGGGTGCAGGACATCAGCGTGAGTAGTGAATCAAGTGACAGTGAAAAGGATTCGAAATTGAAGAGATTCCTCTGAAATCCAGGCCGATGCATCGCGCGGCGAGGTCCACGTCCGTTGGAGCGACGAGCACTCGTCCACCTTCGACCTGGCCTGGCTGCGGGAGCGCGACTTCTCCAGCGAGAGCCGCGAGCGCCACATCCGCGACTGGTACCGGCCGCAGCCGCAGCCGTGGGGCCGCGAGGACTTCGAGCGCATCCTGAAGCGACTCGAGTACCGCGACGTGATGGAGAAGGACGAGGTCCTGCTCGACTGGCTGGAGACGCTGGCCGTGCACGGCGTCTGCATGCTGAAGAACGCGCCGATCCACGAGGGCGTCGTCAAGGCGCTGACCGACCGCATCGGGTTCATCCGCAAGACCACGTACGGGTAAGTTTGCCACGCCCTCGTCCCGAATGACGAAAACTTATCGTGAATCATGGCTTATAGTGAAGAGTTCAGCGTGAAGTCGCGCCCGGGGGCCAAGAACTACTCCTACCTGGCGGAGCCGCTGCCCCTCCACACCGACCTGCCCTACTACGAGTACAAGCCGAGCGTGACCATCCTGCACTCCTTGGTCCAGTCGCAGTCGACCGGCGGCTGGAACACGCTGACGGATGCTTTCCACGTGGCCGACCAGCTGCGCGCCGAGCACCCCGAGGACTTCAGGACGCTGGCCCAGACACGCGTCGACTGGGCCGACATCGGCTCCGACGCCGGCGTCTCCTTCCACAACATCTGGCGCGCTCCGGTGATCAAGTAAGTGGAGATCGAGTTTTTGAATCCATTTTTTGGGACCTACTCGATTTCGAGATCTTATCGATCTTTGGGAGCACCTCGATATTTTGGATCCTCACGATCTTTGGGCCTGATCTTTGCATCTATCGATTTATCACTCGATCCTTTTCTAATTGAACTCATTTGTCCCCCAGCCTCGATGCGGACGGCAACTACGCGCGCATCAACCACAGCGTCCCGCAGCGCGACACTCACTTCAGCGTCCCTCTCGAGAAGGTTCGACCCTGGTACGAGGCGAACGCCCGCTTCGTTCGCATGGCCCACGAGCAGGCGACGACCTTCAAAACGGTGGCCGGCGATGTCTTCACCTTCAACAACCTGCGAATGCTCCACGGCCGCACCGGCTACGCGGACACCGAGCAAAACGTACGCCACATCGTCGGCGGCTTCGTCGACTGGGACATCGTCTACTCCAGGATGCGAGTGCTCAAGAAGAGCCTGGCGACGGCCGAAGAGGAGGCGCTCTATGAACCGCGACGACAGTCGTCGGCGTCGTGAAATTTAGTATTAGGTTCTAGTCTAGGTTTGACATTAAGTGAAGGGTTGTTCAAGGAACCGACTTAAAACTATTCCTGAAGAGACTCAAGGAACAATTGAAAGACTTCAGGGCCTTTTATCGGTTCGAGAACAAATCCCTTGTATATAAAAGTAATATGTATAATAGTGATATATAATGTAAATATGAATATATATAATATACACCCCATATATCCTCAACTGACCTGGTTTGAAGCCTTCAAATGGTCTGGTTTTAATCATCGCAAAGGATCCCGCTCTCTCCCATCGCTCGGATACCTTGAACTCTGTCTTGTCTGTCTGACGATTGTGTGCAATTGTGTTGGAAGTAGAGCATGAAAATCACCATCTTCCTCCCTCTCCTCTGACTCTCCCCATATAGCCATCTCGCTCTTTGAATGCTCGCCGTGATAACCTTTTCATAATGGGAAATGCGAGAACAACAACGTAATTGCGAAACACAGACACGCGAACAATCACACACACACACCGAGACCATGGAGGAGTATTTCTATAGTGCTCTGCGGAAATTGGGGTGCCCTCTGACGCCCCTCGCCACGCCCTCCATCACCCCGCCCTCGACTCAAAGAGCGCGCCAAACACTCGGAAAAGTCGCATTAATTTCACGTTTGAGCGAAACGTCAACACAAACAGCGAAATGTCACCAGCCAAATGGGGCGAGGGGAGAGCGAAAGAGAGGAGGAGAGTGAGGGTGGGTGAGAGAGTGAGTAAAAGATAAAGAGGGGAAAGTGAGGGGTGCGGTGTTGGGGTGAAGGCTGCGTGAAGAGTGTGTGAACGAAATCATTTATTTTAATTAGGTGTCACTTGGCATTAGACTGAAGTTGGAGCTGGAGCAGGATTTGGAGCCGGAGATTGAGGGTTGGGGAGAGCATGAGTGAATGAGTAGACGTGGAATTGGGTTAACAAAACGATGATGTTTCCTCAGTCATTCATTAGTGTCTGTGCAGGTGAACAGAATTATGAATTAGGACATGGATCCACTTGGCATCTGGATACCTTGGCCTTTGGATCTTTCAACTCTTGTATTCCTTGGCCTTTGGACCTTTTGGTCCTTAGACCACTTTGTTCTTGGATCTCTTGGCCTTCTGATCCGCTGGTCCTATTGGCCCCTGGATCCTCACTCTTCCTCGCTATTCAGACTCAAACTCAGTCATCGTTTCAGATATTTGTGATTTCGTCAATGAGATTACCGATTAAGAAGCTTAAAGAGAAACTTCACCGGTGTGGACGACAACGTCCAGAGGCACGAAAGATGAGGATCAGAGTCTGCCTGGAGGAACGGAATGAGTCGAGCCCGCCTCTGGGCCAAGATTACGAATCAATAAATCCTCAGATCGCATGAGACGATGGCTCGCTTTCGCCTGATTTAAATAAGAAGCCTCAGCAGTCGATTCAGTTCACTCAGGGAGGACCCTGGGGCAACCGCAGAAACCGAAATTAACATCGTCTTCTGTGAAACCGAAATTACCTTCGTTCTCTGCGCCCCGCTTCCTTCGGGTCTTGGGCTGCATTAACAGCTATTAACCAATTACTTCGTCCATTTGCCACTCGGCATTTCCGATGCGGAAGCTCGGATTCCGTTCTCTACGTTCAGATGTGCTTCTCTTTCTCTCTCTCTTTGTCCCTTTCTGTCATGTCGGTTAGCCGACCTGTCTTTCCGTCCACTTGTCCTTCCGTTCACCTGGCCGTCCGTCTGTCCGACTCTCTGTCTGTCCGTCCTTCTTTCCTTCCTTCCGCTGTCCGTCCCGCCAGACCACCGAAGACAATGGCCTGTGGAGCTCGTCGACCAGCAGAAGCAGCCAATTGTGTTTTCGAAATTGTTGTTGCTACTATTTTTGTTGGTGTTGTTGATTTTGTAGTTTTTGTTATTGTTAAAGTTGTTGTTGCTGCTGATGATGTTGTTGTGTCAGTGGTTGCTGTTTCAGAGATTTCCAGATTTAAGAATAGATTTGCATTTGCCGCAGAAACGATTTGCAACTCGAGAATTTTCATCTCGAGCAGGTGCCGACGTCCTCCGTCTCCTGACGGGAGACTCCGAATCCCTGCTTCGACTCCTGACTGCTCCACTCAACTTGGACTCCAGGCTCCTCGTCTCGACTCCAATTCCTGACTCCGACTCTCGCCTCCTTCCAACCCTGACTCCTGACTCGACCCGGAACTAATCAAGCGCAAGAAGGCTGTGTTTACTCCAAGGCAGGAGGACGGACGATCCGGAAGCTACCAGCATCTCGAGGGAAGACCGCAGACAGTGGGACAATCAATGAAAATCCTATTTACAACTTTTTCAGTGACACTTCATTCGAAGAAACAACATCAAATCTCCTCGATGTTGTCTTCTTGCTTGCTTCTTGGAATCTGGCAACGCTCTCTCGTTCACAGATATGCAAATATTTTCGCACAAAGTGTGACGGACAAATTGAAATCAATGATGAAATAATTTACACAATTTTGTGGCCGACGTTTGGGAGCTCGTTCTGGCCACTCGAGCAGCTGGCAATGAAAATTAAACACAGACACACATTCACACACACATACACATATTCACACTCACACAAGCTGCCCTGCAGTCGTCGAATCGAGACGAGCAAATAATGCAATTGTGTTCAATTGACTGCGACGGTGAGCGACGAAAGGATGCGTCGAAAGGAAGTTGGCGAAAAATGCCAAAGGAGCAACTGGTATCAGTCAAGGAGACAGCACTCGGTCGTCCTCCTTCCGTCTGTCCTTTCAACTGTCTGTCCTTCTCTCTATCTTTCCTTCTGTCCGTCTCTCAATCCCTTCGCCGGCCTCATCCTTCGCGCCCTCGCCCTGTCTGCAAATATTTAAAGTGCAGCAGTTTCGGCATCTTCTTGTATTTGTCAATAAACACACATATTCACTCACTCACACATATTCACTCACTCTGATACAACTCCGCACGCATATCCTCAGGAGCTGGCAAACATTTACCGTGTCTTGATTAGCAAATTTATGTTGTGTTTGTATTGGTGTTTTGTTGTTGAGGCAACATATGAGTGCAAATGCATGCGTATGTGTGTGTTTGTGTGTGTGTTGGCTGTTAATGTATTTGCTCAAGGACACGTTTATGTTTTATTGGAGCCATGATCAACCTTTGCCCAACCCTTTGCCCTTGTCCTGCATGGCCGGCGGCGACGTGGCCGACCCTCAGCCGCAGTCGATCGACCTCAAATGCCATTCAACTAATTGCTTCGAACACCTTCCATCACTCTCTCTGTCTTTCCCCCTTTCTCTTCGCTTCCCTTTCTTACCTATCCTCACTTTCTTCTCTCTCTTCTGCCTTCACCTTTCATCGTCTACTCGTCTTCTCTTCATCGTCGTCTTTTTCAGTCTTCTTAGAGTCGATCGTCATTAAAATTGCATGAAATCGCTTGTCCTTTCCTTCCTTCCCACTCATATTTCAACCACGTGCCCATACCATAAAAACGTGACCGCTTCCTCCTCGCAGTCTTCCCCTCTTCCTTATAATGGCTTCCTATTTCCGGTCGAACCCTTTCGTTTTCCTCATTATGCGAAATTTTCGGCGAAATAAAACTCGCATTTTATGTGCTCATAAAAAGTCAATCGTCAGCCTAAGACCCATGACCACGCCTCCAACCTCTACGCTCCTTTCTCGCTGCCCTTTTCCTCGCTACTCCTATCTTCTTCACCTATTTCCCCCTCTCCTATCTCAAGCGGCTCGCAACTATTGCCGGAACTATTCGATGCGTAATGGAATGTCCTACGAAATGTCCTTAATGTTTGGCGAGGACTCGTGTTATGCGTTCCGCGTTGCTGGCAATTGTTTTTACGAGGCGTCGACCCGTTTTTCTTCGTGGTTGCTGGTTCGGGAGGAGGCGTGGCGAAGGCGGGTTCAAAGGTAGAATGATAATCTCATTCCTTCTACTCCTCCCAACAGCTCCCTTAATAACTCGTAAACTAATGTCTCCTTGAAGATTGGGATGCAAATGAATAGAGCAGACTGTTTTTGGTAAAATCAAAATTTTGAAAAATGCCAGTTTCAGAATTTAAATATTAAAAAAAAAAATTTTTAATTTATATCATATAAATTTTGATTTGATTATTATGAAAAATAAATTTTAGTGAATAAATAAAATAAAATTAAAATTAAATTAATATTTAATTTAATATTAAAATATTAAAAAATTTTGAATTTTGAAAATAAAATTTTAAGAGATAAAGTTATGAAAATATAAATTTTTAAACAAATTTCGAAAAAAAAAATTTTAATTTTGAAAATTATCCTGTTCAACTTTAGGGGTTCGAACTCCCCTCTCGATCGCAAATCTGAGTGCATTCGCCATATTTCGCGGTGCATCTGCCGGATGCCACTTGAGAGATTAACATAAGCAAGGAGATACTTTTTTTTGTGTTCGTTCTTCATCCTCCTCTGAGGTGGTTCATATTCTTATTGTTGTTGTTGTTACTGCCCTTGTTATTGTTGTTCTTGTTGCTGCCTCAGTCTGAATTATTTTGATTATTCATGACATTGTTGTTGTTGTTTGCTTTTTCTTCTTCTTCTGCTTCATATTATTTTGGCAAATTATTTGCGGTTGGGATTTTTGCGATTCTATTACTTTTGTTGTTATTTTTGTAGTTGTTGTCCTTATTGCTATTGTGGTTGGATTTCAGTTTCAGTCGTGTTTGTTTTACTTTTTATTGTATTGTTGTTGTGATTTGTTTCTTTGTTGTTATATGTTTTTGGTTTGATATTTGTTCTTGTTTTTAGTTATATTCCTTTATTATTATTTTTTTATTGTCTTGCCGTTGTTGTTGTTGTCATTGTCTGCCCGCATTAAAAATGAAATTTTAAAATATTAAAAATCTTCTATTCGTCCCGTTCGTTTTGTTTTGCTCGTGTCCTTTCGAGGGAGGGGCGGGGCTTCTGCTGACTGCGCAATAATGCATTCGAGGGAAGCCTTCACAAAATCGACAAAGAAAGAGGAGAGGGAGAAGGACGAAGAACTTGAGGAGGAGGCCACAAAAGCCGGTTGATTTAATGACAACCGACAGACAGACAGATAGATGGAGGTCTCACGGAGTGAGAACGAGGAAGGAGAAGAGAGAAGGTGAGAAGATGAGGAGGGAGGAGGGAAGGTGAGGAGGGAAGATTTGAGGTGAGGATAGAAGGGGAGACGAGAGCATGGAAGGGAAGATAACTTCTCATTACTGCGCCCAGGAGTGGCTTAGAATTTCTCAATCAGGAAAAGTCATCAATTATGAAGAAGGATCCTCTTTAGTATCAAAAAAAGTTGAATTAGTATTCCAGAACTTCCAGGCTCGTCTGAAGACATCGAGAGAGCTCAACCAGATCTCGTCATCGACTCCATATTCAAGTAAATCTCCTCCAGATAACCTTCAACCCCTTCCTCCTCCCCATCAGCAGTTGCAGCTGTTGCAATTGTTGCACATCGTCAGCCTGTTGTTACAATTTCCTTTCCTGGTGTTGCTGTTGCTGGCCGTGTTTTCTGTTGGTGTTGTTGCTTCCGGTATTACTGCTGAAATTGTTGGTTGATGTTGCTGTTGTTGCCAACAAATTTTTAGTTTCCGAAAATGTGCACAACAATAATTTTGGTTGTTTCCCTCTCTCTCCTACATCCGCTCGCTTCACTCGAACAACCGACTAGTAGTTTTGGGTTATATTATTGATGTTGTTGTTTTAGTGCCTGCTAGTTGTGGTATTATTGTTGTTTTTGTTATTGTTGTCGCATTCATGTCATCCACAGTTATGCTTGCTCATAAATCAAAATTTTCTCTCTCTCTCTCTCTCTCTCTCTCTTTCGTTCGCTCGCTCGCGTTCTCTGCTCGATGTCAGTTAGAAATTTGTTGTTGTAGGCAGTTTTGTTGTTGTTGTTTATATGATCAGTTTTAGTTGTTGTTGTTCCTATGACCAATTGTTGTTGTTGTTGTTAAAGTCATTCGTAATCGTCAGAACTTGCTTTCGGTCGACTGTTTGTGTCCTTGCTGTATGTGGTCATGCTGTTTTTGTTGTTGTTGTCGATGTTGGTGGTGATACAATTGTTGTTGTTGTTGGTGGTGGTGGTAATACAATTGTTGTTTTTGTTATTCGTGGTGATGGTGGCGGTAGTAATATTGTTATTGTTGTTGCTGCTGTGTTTGCGGTGTAATTCGACTGTATTTTGATTGTATTTTGACTGGATCCCATACATCAGGCTTCGTCCTTCATCCCCAGCATTCCCCGATTCTCATAGTCCTCTCTTTCCCTCGGACTCCTCTTCCTCCTCAGTCCCCTTTTGAAAATTCGCTGCCACAGCGCGCGACCGAGCGAGGGAGAAAGAGAGAGAGAGTTATATGGCGAAAGCTTCACTGGATGCACAAGCATTCGTTTCAGGCCATGAAAACTCGACTTGAACGGAATTTAAAGCCAGCCTCAGAACGAAGGTCTGGGATCCGAGTCAGTCCAACCCTGAACTATTTTTATTGACAGGCCCTTGAAATGGAACCACACACCAGACCACACGCCCCCCTCACGCCTTCCTCGCCCCATTGATAGCCTCACGCCCCTGAAACAATGGTGAATATCGAATAATAATTTGCATAAATCAAACTCCGTTGCGGGCGGATCCACCGACGGACCTCAATTCAATTAGAAATGGATTTAACTGGCAATCGATGCCGTCGACGTCCATCGGCTGCCGATTGACCGTCGTTCGGTGGGTGGCGTAGGGGGCGTGGCCGAGGAGTCGACGTGGGGACCATTGGTCAGTCAGTTGGCCCGGTAATGAAATTAAAATCAATTTCGCATTTGCAAATTTTCGAATTCCATAAACGGCGGGCGGTGTGGCCGAGACTCAACAGGACGACTCATCGGTCATCGTCCTCAATAGGAGAGAGACAAAAGCGGAGAGAAATGGTGATAAAGGGGGTTAAGGGGACCAAAAGGAATGGGGATAAAAACGGAAGCTGCCAATGAAGGAAATGAAATCGAATTAAAGCGAATGCGATTTAATTCGAGGCAATCGAAAGGGAAATGAAAACGGAGGAGGAAAGTGACGAATTCATTCAGAACGGATCATCAGAGAAGGACGAAGAAAGGAATGACGAAATGACGATTTATCGGAGAAGGTTGTAGAAGTGAACGTAGGACAAGAGAAGAGGAGAATACAAGAGAAAAACAGGAAAATAAAAGGCGTGATGAAGAAAAGTCAATGGAAAAGAGGAAGAAATTCCGATTAAAGCTCACCACTTGCTCCAATAAGTGATGAGACGATAATTGGACCAATCGACAAGGATCGATGAGGACATGAGAAGGATTAAAACGAATTTAAAGACGTGACCAGAGGACGAAGACAAGAGGACAGAACGATGTCGATGACGGTTGGCAAAGCCTTTAATTGCTACTTAGTTACGAGAGGCAACAACAATGATGACAACAACATCAACAATAATGGAAATGACAGCAACAATAATTACAAAAACTATGATGACAATTGCAAATACTCACAGATGCAGACGCGTAAGCAAAACACACACTAATGCACTGAAGAAGGGAGAGAGATGGAGAATTGGAGAGAGAGAGAGGGATAGAGTGAGAAGGGTGAGTGAGTGGGTTGGAAGCCATCAAGTAAATAATTAAATCTGCATTAAAGCGGATGCGGAAGTGAAGATGACCATATTTGCAGAAGCCCACGGCGATGAGTGACTCCCACTCACGCAGTCACTCAAACATACACTCACTCGGTTACACACTCACATGGCCACTCACACGAATGGAGGCCCACTCATACAGATGGAAGGCCACTCACACACATAGCGGCCCAACTCACACAAATAGAAGTCCACCGTTCGTTCCACCGAGGCCTGTCGAATGCCGTTGCTCGCAGATGGATTCGTTTGTGGCTTCCGAATACGGACAAGGATCGTGGACAAGAGAAGGGGTGGAGGAGGAAAAGGGAATAGCATCGAGGCAGAAGGATGCAGTGAGAGGAAGGATAGAGCGAGAGGTCCGAAGGTAGAGTGGCTGAGGAAACGAGACCAAAGTTGCATTTGTGTTAATTTTGTGTGCCATCGTCTCTAGTGGATGTGGATGTGGGCGAGCAAGTGCGTGAATGTGCATGTGTATTAGTGGGCGAGTGCGTGCATGCGTGAGCGTATATGTGACTGTATGCGTGAGCGTATGTGTGATCATATGTGTGAGTTCTGGATGTCCGTGTGTTCATGTGATTGTGGTGAGTTATGTTTTTGATTTGAACGCAGATAAAATTTATTGTCTGCATTAACAAGCACGACCCGTCGACACCAGACCCTAGAGAGGGGAGGAGGATGCGATCGGCCGACGTCCAGAGTCCGGCCATCGACGACCCGAAAATGGGGCAACTGCTGGGTCCAACTCGTGAACCTCAACCGCCCCAACTCATGGGCGGAACTGATGGAGGATCACGAATGCTAAATAAAAATCAACGAAGGCTGCAGGCGACGAGAACAACTACAACAATTTCATGGTTTGTGTGTTCGAGATGTAGCAACAACAATAACAACAACCACAATCGTCGTTTGTCGGCGTATGTGAAACTTCTAATTGAAATTTGAGTTGAAATTCGACGGAAATTTACGATTTTTAATGTGTCTAACTAAATAATCGTTAACCATGTTGGTTGTTATTGTTGGAATTGTTGTTGACGGAAGTGTTGAATTGTTGTTGTTGCGACTGTTGTGGTTAATGTTGTATTTGTTGTTGTTCCACTGGTTGTTGCGGTTCTGTTGATTGTCGTTGTTTTTGTTGGCACCTCTCATAAACAACCCGGAAACAGCGGAGTCACGCGAGCGTGCACATAAATATCCGCTTCCATCGTTAATCTGGGTCCTATTAGTGTGTCCTGTGTGTGTGTGTCCTGTTTTTTGGTGCTTCAGTGCCTAATGTGTGTGTTTCATTCAGCTTCAATGTCAGTGATGGTTTCGTTAGACACATTTCTGCCCAAGGCCAACGTCGAACTACTCTCGATCCCTTGCATGAAAAATACTCTCCTTTTCGACCTTAACATGTTCAAGGATTCCGGTTGGCCCTCGACTTCGAGGATATTCGGCAGGCTAATCCGAGCTTCTGTCTGTCCTTTTCAACATTTCTTGCTGACGCCGCTACAGCCGCAATCGACAACGAGGACAATCGAAGACCAGGACAATTGCTGTGAGGGGAGAAAAATACTCTTCTCTATCGACGAGGTTTTAATTTAAAATTCAGCCTCCTCCCCTCACCGGCCTCCCCCACCACGGATTCAGGCTAATCCGCTGCATATGTCAGCGGAATTATTTGTTTTGTCTGATTGGGGATTTGCAGCGATGCAGCGACGACACTGCACGAAGCGACGCGTTTGCTCAGCTACTTTACGACGGCGGCGGAGGCCCAGGTTATGAGGCTGCCTCGACCTTCCCTTCATCGTCCTTTCCACAGGATTCCCTACATCCTGCTTTCACGAAGCTCTCCTCTATTATCTCCCCAGACCGACCGCCGACTCATTTGGAGTGAAAGCGGCAGACGTGAAGCTTTCGGATCCAACCTCTCGATGGCCTCCCTCACCCTCTTTTCTCCTTTCTCACATTCTTTCTCGCTGTCTGCATCCCCTCCCCCCATTCGAAGTCGAAGCAAAGGACATCGGATTCTTCTTCTTCTGCATGAAGGTAAGAATAAATAAAAGATGCCAATGGTTGGCAAATGGATGAAGCGAAGAGCGAAAGGCGTAAAAATTCCGAAGAAACTTCGAGTCGAGTCCGGGTCGGTGCAGTGAAAACCAGGAAAACTAAAACGAAGGAGAAAAAAGGATCCGGATTCTAGTGAAATCCTGGCTGCATCTCGGACGCCTGTAGCATGTTTGCGCAGCCTAAAGAACGAAAGAGGAAGATATAGGGAGAGAGAAAGGGGAGGAGAGCAGAGGACAGTGATTCAAAGAGAAAAAGTAAATGAGTTCGTAGTGAAAATGCGGGCGTATTTGAAGGAGATTTTGCATAGTGGGGAATGGAATACTTCAATTAATATTTTTAAACTTTTAAAATTTTGGTATTATTTATTAATTTGTGTCTTTCCTTTCTTCAATTTAAAATTAAATTAATGTAATGCTTTTGAAACTGAAAATTTGTTTGGAATTTATTTTATTTCAAATATTTTTGTTTATCAAAATTTTTTAAATATATATTTTTCTAATTTATGTCGAAATTATAAATTAGTTTTTAATAACAATTTTTATTAAAAATTATTTTTTTTATTTTAATTATATAATTTAAATTTTTTGTTGTAATGAAAAATATTTTTTGAAAATTTTGTGTTGTAATGAAACAACATTGTATTGGAAAATGTGTATTTCCGTAATTTAAAATAAACTTTTTTTTTTATGGAACATTTGTAATAAAAAAGATTAATCCTGCAAAAAAATGGTATAAGTTATTTTAGAATTTTATATTAATAATCTGAGCCCACTGTACGAACGAGTTCCGAAGACTTTTCATTATCGTGGCTCCGTTTCATGAGCTCTGCCTTTGCATTTGTGACCGAATCTCCGAAGCTCTTTTTCTCTCGTTACCACACCTCCAAGCGACGCCTCCTCCCTCACCGCCTCCACCTGGCGACTACCGACTCCGACCACCTTTATGTGGGAAGCAAAGCCACAAACATCAAAATAAGAAATTCTGATTGAATCGAACGCAGACATCAACGGCATCAACAGCTCAAGGACTGCGACGACATCTGGCGGTGGCCAACGAAAACAACAAGGACATCAAGAGGTCGAGAGGGGAGGGGGAGCATCGTAGGATCAGCTCGAGTACATTTGTTTTTGTAACTCTTCGGATCTTCGACTCTTGGTAATTCCATGAAAGTCTCTTCATTTATTTGGAATTTGCGACTTTCACCCTCGCCTCATCTTCTTCATCGTTGTTATTGTTATTCGTGTTGTTGTTGTTCTTGTTCATTTTCTGGTAGGTGCAACCTCTCGGAATCTCAACGATTTGTTGTTGCCCGGTCGTGTAATGTGTCTGCCTGACTCCTCCACAGAACCCACCCCAGATCTCAGATCGAAACCATTGGAAGGTGGGCGACCCTGGCCGAGGATTGAAAATCTTTTTATGGCCGGCTTTCGGTCGGCGATTCGCAGGACATCGGCAGCACATCCTTCGGCCGCAGATCCCCGGTCGTCATGTGATCTCGATAAGTTGCTCCTTATTGAATTTCGCTCCATGTTCGTTTCTACCTCTCTCTAGTCGTTTTTCTTTCTATTTCTTCCTTTTTCTCTCTCTCTCTGTCTCATCGTTTTTCCATCTCCATCTCCGTTTTCCCTCTTTATCTCGATCTGCCTCCCCCACCTTTGTGTTCTCCGATATCTTGGATTCGATTTGCAGCCTCCTTCGGACTTTGTTTGGCGATGTTTATTTCGTTCTTCTCTCATTTTTCTCCTTTTGGCCACTCTCCTTTTCTCCTCCTGGCGACTCTCGTGTGTCCTTTGTCCACGCTTAATTAGCAAATTTTCCGTCTCGCTGGCGCCGCTCAATCGTTGCCGATGAATTTGCAAGCAAACAAGTCTCACTCGTTGTCGTCCACGTCCTTGTCTTTGTCCTCCTGAATCCTGCGCCCGATTGCATCGATGGCGATTGAGCGGTTGGCCAGCGATTACGATGCTCCATTCTTCGATTGACTCTGTTATTGTTGCTTCCGATGAAAACGACGACGATGATGAAGATGTTGTTGCTACTGTTGCTGCTGCTTCTGCTCCTGCCGTTGACGACGCCGTTGTTCGGCGTAATCGAGGCAATCGATCTTCGGCGAGCGGCCGTGCGGCTGACAGATCGAAATTGAAAATCGACCCCGCCACTGGCCGCGGTCCGGTGCAGCCCACAGAAGGAAGGTTGGGTGCCGTTTAACGAATTGCATCAAATCGAGGGCGAACAATCGCGCTATCGACCGCATCGGAGGAACGACACGGGCCAATTGCGGGAGGGCGGAAACCAAAGCGGGAACCGAGACAGGAAGCGATTCCTCGAGGACCACCCGAGGACCTCGAGCTCCGTGGATCCCGTCGGCGGCTGCACGCGAAACACAACATTTTCATTGCAAAGGTAAACGAATTTGTTTACTCCGCAAACAAACACATACAAATGCACACAATCGACCCCCACCCACACCTTCACACGTCGCGAGTCGTCGTCGAATTCGAGGAAATCAACACGTTCGCCCCACACCGGAAGCGGAAGTTGACTCGCATAAATTGCCATTTCTATTAAAATAAATCGCAAAGTGGCAACTTATGTCGTCGAAGCCCCCCAACGAGGACGACGAGGGGCGGGGGAGGAGGGGCGGAAAAAAGGCGATGCCAATCGCAGCGCTCACTTTGCATATGAAAGGCGCGCTCGAGCGACGTCGGAACGCGATAAGCGTCGAACCGCCAGGAACGAAAGAGCGGGCGAGAGGAAGGTGGAAAATCGTCGTCGTCTTGAGGGGGCGGAGGTGGAGGCGGTGGGGTGGAAAATCGAACAAGGGCGCAACTCGATTTCGATGCTTGACAAATTTTTTAACTGCCGCGAGCGGTGTTAAAGACGAAGGACGAAGTCGAAAGGCAAAGAAGAAGGAGAAGACGAGGACGAATGCGAAGAAGAAGGCTGAGACGAAGACGCAGAAGAAGACGGAGATGAGGACGGTATCGAAGATGAAAACCATGACGAGGGCGAAGCCGAGGACGATGTCGAAGCCGCCCAAGTCCCGTTCCCCATGAGGACAACGGCGAGGACTGCGAAAGGACTCAGCATGTTAAGCAGCTCATTTGCAGATTCTTATCGCGTAATTTGAGGCACATAAAAGCGGCGAAGATTGAATCGGGCAACGGGCGACAACGAAGAGGAGAAGGAGGAGATGATAGAGGGAAAGGAAGAGATGGAGGATAAGGAAGAGAGAGAGGGAAAGGAGGAGATGGAGGGATAACGAGCGAAAGGAAGTGAGGAAGGGGAAAGAGGAGCCGCAAAGGTTCAAACGACTGAGAAGGTATCGAGTGGGTGGAATTTTCCGGGTTCTTCTCCGAGAGTTGAGTGCTCAGAAGGCTACAGAGATCAGGTTTTAAAAACCCGAACTGAAATTTACATGATTATTATGCAAACGAAGCTGGGTAAGAGTTTTAAGGATCCTAAAAGACCGTGGAATATGATCGAAATTTAGTCAATAGGCTGCAATTCATAGACGATATAGGAAAGAAATGTAATCAATAGGCTGAAATTCATACGCGACAGCGATATTGAAAATATGTTAGTCTTAGACGAATGATTTAATGCCATGATTTTTGTATTTTTGATGAAAATATTTCGCATCACAAAAATTGAGGATTCCGACAGACGTAAGACAAACCCCAGGTTTAATGAATTTGTTGCACTTGGCTTCAAATGGAACAAATGACGAAGGCATAAACATATGAAGACATGACCATTACTATCATCCAAAGTCATTGACATCGTCCTGGGTTGAACTTGTTGACTTCATTTGCCCTGAAACCCATCCGAGGATCTCGCAATAGAGACAAAAACAAGTCCATGTGTTGCCCATCGCCGCCATCGTAATCCATTCGCGCGGCCCGCGACGAGTGTCCAAAATGGCCAGATTGACAACCGCTTTTATAGCCGTGGCTAGGACCCGCCGCCACCCTCAACCCGGACCCCGCCCACGACCTACGGTCGCCCACGTCGGTCGAGCCGTGGCCGGGCGGAACGAATTGTAATCGACGAAAAGTCTGAAATTCCAAGAGACTCCCGAGCGACCCGAGCCGAGCGACAAACGATGGATGATGAAGCGAGGCGGGGCGTAAAGGGCGGTCACGTGATTTTCCGCACTCACACACACATGCACGGACGCCGGAAGCTGCCGCACGACGAGCTCGAACGAAGTCGCACGAGCGGACACGAGGCGAAACGAAGCCGCCCGAACGAGGGCCGAGCGATGTCAGCGAACCTGAGAAAACGGAGAGCTTCCGGGTCGAGCGAGAGACTGTGGGAGAGGGGAAGTGATGAAAGGAGGGGAGAAGAAAGGATAGTAGAAGAGATGTAAGATAAAGAGTTCTGAGGGGAAGAGATGGGAGATGAAGAGACAATGCTCAGAGAGAGAGAGAGCGAGTGAACAGGTTGAGCTTTTTGGGACAGATGCGCAGCATCCGCGGCGAAGAGCTTTTTCCCATTTTCGCCGCGTTCGCCGAGACTCGCAGGATTCGAACGCTGAGTGAGATGCAGCCGCACGATGCATACAGAAAAGCGATGCCTTCGCCTTCGTCGTGACCCGACGCGTCGGAGAAAATTTCGAGGCAGCTTTTTCTTCCCCAGGCAGCCCAAAAAAGCTCGCTCACTCTCTCTCTGGAGGGGGGCAGACGACGAGGGGGTCTCGCTGGGTGAACCCAGGCGAGCTTCCGACGGGCGAACGCATCCCCACCCGGAAAATTCATCGCGGCGAACGCGGACGCGGTATAAAAACCCCCGCAACGCAAGCATCCTCTCAGAAGTCGGATCTTTTGCGTCCTGTGTGCGTCGAGGCTCGAGGACGATGCCGTGGTCGAGGCCGACTGACGACGACGACGGTGGCGAGTCGAAATTGCGTAAGGACCGGACGCTGAAGCCAGAAGGCGGAAAAGTGCGTGCGAAAGAGACAGAGAGCGAGACGAGAACAAGCAGCGAACGAAGACCGAGTGAAGTTCGAGTGAAATCGGTGGACGACGAAGGCGACAATGGTGAAGACAAAGGTGAAGACGATGGCGGCAACAGTGAAGACGAAGGCGAAGACGACAGTGAGATAGTGAGATAGAGAGCGCGATAGTGAGATCCTCGTTCAGGGGTGGGCAACCATAAAAACAATTACGCGAAGTGCGGGGGCCGCAGCAAAGGGGGGCGGGAGTCGAGGGCGTGTGTGTGAATAAAACATTTGACACTTCGGTGTTCGGCTGTCGATTTTGTTGTTGGCCGCGGTGCTCAACATAAAAATTAATTAAACAAGAGCACACACACAAGAACATACATACGAACACACAAGAACATATACGAACACACACAAACATACACGACCACACACGATCATACACGGACACATAAACGCACGGACAGTGGGACGGACAGACAGATAAACAATCGAACGGATGCGTTAATTTATGACTGCTCTTTTGTAGTTGTTGTTATAATTGTGGTTCTGATTGTTGTTGTTGTTGTCACTCTAACCAATCGCCCATGTCGCAATTGTTGTACTTGTTGTAATCGGATAACCGAATCATTTAACGCATTTGTTTCAATTTCCTCCCCCACCTCTTCGCAATTGAAATTGCAATCGTCGACTTTGTTGTTGTCGTCGAGGGAGCGATTTTTCGCATTAATTTGCATAATTTTAGGCGCTTCTTGTCGCACGTCGTCGTCCACGCATCGCTTGTTGTCGTCGCTCGTTGTTGTTGCTTTCGTTGTCAACGATAAATAATTACAATTACACAAATATTTGATCGCAATGCATAAATTATCGTTCCGCAAGCAAAAAAATTTCGCAAAGCAAATAAAAACAAATCGAAAGTAAAACTATAAACAAACACAAATCGAAATTAAACTCAAACTAAACAAATCGAACATTGACAATCGTTCCGAGTGTTGCTGCTGCTAATGAAAATTCCCGTCGCCGAGGATCCTGCAACGATCGATCGAGTATCTGGAGGAAATGGTGAGTTGGGTTTATCTTTCATCTATAATTTTTATCGTTGTCATCACTCCCATTGTAAAATGCGAACCGTAGATCCTCAACACCCACACTGATCCTCGATCTCAAAGCATTCGAAGATTGGTTCCTTCAGTTTATTCAGCTATCATTCAGCAATCATTCTCTTCTAATTCATCAATCATTCAGTTCCTATTTAGCTCACATTCACCTTATCTTCAAATCTATTAAACTATTTTTCATTATTTAAAAAAAATACAATTGACCTATGATCGTATGAACAATTATCGAGAATCGGGTTATATAAACTCAGGTAGAGTGAACTCCCAACGAAAGAAGCTCTTCACACCAATAAATTACTTAGAAAACGTTTACGATATAAATGATCGATCAATGATCGGCTGTATATTTTGTTGACGCTGGATTTCACAAGCGTGGATCTTCACTAAATAAGATTTTTCAATTCTACTAACAATGATTAATATGAATACAAACGCTTCATCTTTAGTAACAAAAATTAAAAAAGTTAATAATTACGAAGACCATTATATGAGCTCATTATATGAACACGATCACTTGTATACAAATCAGAGCAAAAAATTCAAAATGCAAATTATATTAAACGTTTTGAAGATCAAATCATCTTCTGATCATATCATTATGTATAAATCAATGTACAAAAAATTGAAGATCACATTGATATCAGCATCCTATGCAATATAAGAGCCTGATCTTCATCAACCAGGACAATTCTATATTTAAATATATATTTGTTAAATATATTTGTTAAATTAAAAATAAATTTTTAAAAAGTTTAAGTTTAGAACACTTGTGTTCAGGTGTTCTAAACTTAGAGTTCAAGGAAACTGAGGTAAACCTTACAAGAACAGAAGCAGAAAACATTTTTTTGTTAAAAAAAATTACCTTTTTCCTGCTCCTTTGAATAGGTCAAAAACTTAACTCCGGTCCAAGTTCACTTCCTTCTGACTTCACAAAGAAAACGACTTCTTGCCGTCACTCACACAGAGGCCAAGAATTAGTCGCTCCAACGATCGCTGTCCGATCCAGAAGTCGCTTCGAGCAGTTTCTTCCAACTCGGAAGTTGAAACCGTGGAGTTCCTGAAGGTGAAACCGCCGCTCACTTCTCAGGAACTCAGGTGTCGTTGGTGCTGGCGTAGCCAACTATGTGCAGTAATAAAATGAAATCCCTGCCGTCTCCGGACTGAGCTCCACCATAAAAATGTCATATAAAATTCCTTTTGCAGAGTGAAAAATAATTTAAACATTTTCTGTTTTGCTCCTGTTCCGAACATGTGGCCACCTCATAATCGTTCATAAGACAAAGCGTGGGACGATGGGGTGGGCGGAGGGGGGATGCAAATTCTTGGGGCGCACTTTAAATTCCCATTAAACGGGAAATGGAGCGTGTGAAAGAGAGAAGAACGAAATGAGCAGAAAATCGAGACGCAGCAGGAGAAGACGACAATTATTAATAGGCGCCCACAAGTGGGTGGCTGAGCCTCGGGCTCAGGTGGAATGTGGTTTCCCTTCGAGTCCTTGACTGGAGTCCTGAAGATCGAGGATCAAAATCGATGAAGAGAATGAGAATTTAACTCACTAATATTTTTTGGCTTAAAAAAGTGGTAGAAAATAATATCTTCAAATTATTCTCTTCCTCGTTAGCTTCTCTATCTACATGACCAATTAATATTGGTCTGCAAAATAATAATAGTTCTAAAATTGTGTACTTCGATCATTCTATTTTAATTAAAAGTTACACACCTAGAAAAACAACGCAATATATCTCAAAGATCTCACTTGTCCTATTTGCTCCACATCCGAAAAATCTCCGAACCACGCCCAACTTTTCTGCCGATCTTGCAGAACGAGGCTTCGTCCTTCCTTCACTCCCACATGCTGCCATGCCTTCAACTCAAATATTTAATTGCACTCAAAAGCGCTGCATAATTTAAGCTTAATTACAAATATTTTCCCAGCGATTGAGCAGGATGCTGAGGAAGCCGAAGAGGAGGTGAAAGGATGAGAAAGAGGACGGAGACGAGGGTGGAGGGAAGGCGTCGTGCCATAAATTCATAATATCCTTTGTGCAGGATCCAACCACACGCACACACGCTCACATGATTATACTCCATGAGCTCATAACTCAACGAAAGAGAAGCGGTGCGAGTGAGAGGGAGAAAGAGAGCGAGGTGAAGATGGGGAGAGCGAAGTGACGATGGGGAGAGAGAAGAAGAATGGGGATCGGTTGAGAAAATGAGGAAAATGAGGATAGGGGAAAAAATAAAATAAACAAGGAGCGGCGAGTTGACAACTGCTGAGAGTGGCCAAAGCTTATCAAACTTTAAAGTTTACACATTATTAACCTACTCACACACTCAGACATACACTAATACACATTTGTAACGGACACACGTTGACCAGGAGGACGGAAGAGGTGGAGTGAGAAGGAGGAAGGATGGAAGGGGCGGGGTTGGTTGTTAAACAAACTCTTGCAATTTTAATAGCAAAAATGAATGAATTAGCAAAAAACCTTACCACCAAACACACACACACATGTGCAATCGCCCTACCAACACACACACACATGGTCACGTGGCAGGCTGCTGCATTGACAAAATTTCCATTTGGCTCCAACGTCGACGTCAACAGAGGCAGAGGTAGCGATCGACCGACCGACCGAACGCCAGAGCTAGCGAAGCATATGCCGAGCGTCGTCCTTCGCTACCTTCGCCCACAAACGTACACACTACCATGGGTTAACACGCATACTAGCACAGGTTAACACACACACAAACCCACAGGTTAACACACATACAAACTCGCCCTGCATAAATTAGAAAAACACGCCGCAGCAGGATGAAAGCGAGGGGCGAACGAACGATGGTCGAAGGGCGACAGGGGGATGGTGGTTGGGAGAGAAAACGGTTTTCAGGGGGCGGGGAAACGACACATTGGGGGCCACTAAAGGGAGACGTGACGGCGAAGGGCGGTTGAATGGACAGACAGGCGGATGGATGGACGGACAGAAGCTTCCTGCTACCTTTCGCTAATACACTCACTAATGCACACACGTAGTCGCTCACTCAGACGGACGAGCTCATGGACAGACAGATCAACTCACGGTTGGACGGACAGAGATACTCACAGGAAGAAGGACGGACAGACGAAAGGACGGACATTTGGAAGGCCTGACAGACTTTCGGTCGGATGCTGGGAGTCGGGGTCGAAGTTGGAGGCAGGCGGAGGACGATCTAGCAATTTATTTATTTTCACTATTTTTATGCAAATATACGGGGGGATAAAAGTAGCAATAAGAACAACAACAACAACGAAAGAGCACACGTGACATGAACACCGACACGAGCCCACGCACTCACACACAAACAACCATACGACAACCACTCACTCAGGCGCCTTCGAACACACCGCGTAGAGAGATAGAGAGATGAAGAACAGAGTTGGAGGGAGAAAGAGAGATATAGAGGTAGGCAGAAGTTAAGTTCTCACCATGCCACGCCCTCTACCGCCCACCTCGCCCAACGATGTCGGCCTTGCAGCGAGCACAACACGTTTTTATGCATATTTGAGTGACATTTTATTCCGCGACATTTCGTATTCATTTCACTCTATTCCATGCCATTTCATTCCAATCTCCCCATTTTGTATTCGGCGCTGTTTCGTTTCGTATTCGTTCCGTTCCGCTCTAGCCAGGACGACGACATTTTATTCAATTCCATTAATAAGTGAATATTCGCCACATCCGTTTTGTATCGTTGTCGCAGTTTTTATTGTTGTTATTACCGCCGACTCAAACATTGAGTGAATCAGGAAGAAATTCCGACGGTACTCGGGACTCACGGCTCATGCAAATATACAAAAAGAAATAGTGAAAGAGTAACAAACATAGAAATAGAAACCCATAAAGCGGAATAAAATATTTCTAGGGGCGAAAAATTCATGGATCGTATGAAAGTCGAATGAGTCGTGAATAGAGTGGAGGAGTGAGGTGGAAGATTTTTCACAACAAACGAAATTCCGAATCGAAATATGAATAAAATAGTTGGGAATGCATTTTTGAAATTCGTTTGTAGTCGTAACAAACTTAGAATAATATATATTTTTAGGAGACAAAAGTTTAGTGGAGGAAATGAAGCACATTTCAAATAGTTTAGAATATCTAGAAGCATACAGAAGTGAAAAATTGATATTGTCTCAAACATTCAAACTGGTTAAACTCACTCAACAAGGCGCAAGAAATACATCGATTTTCAATCAAACTCAATCACTCAAAAACTAAACGAATCTTAGATTAAAATCAATCTAGATCTCCTCTGACGAAAACCACTTCCAACTCACACCTTTTACTACAAAAAACATCCCCAGAAAACACTCAATCTCAGTCTCACTCCTTCCCAACGCACTCCACTCAAAGCGCCACTCACGTCGACGGTTCCGGGGATAAATTGACTCCTGTCCAGATTCAATTACGACTCAATTAAAAGCGAACCGAATTCCCAACATCGTTCTCTCGCTCGCTCGCGGTCCCTTCAGTGCAATTATCCGTGGCACCTTGCGGGGAGTGGAAAGGGATGGAATGAAAGGCAGTAGAGGAAGGGCTGAAGAGTACACGAGTAAGAAGAGGAAGAGTAAATCCCAAGCGTAAACATCACTAATCAAAAATACACAGAAGAAAGGGAGAGCGCGGGTCGGGCCGAGACTTCTTGAAGAGGCGCCAAGAAAAGAAGGACGGCGAAAAAACTCCGAAAAAGCGGAGAAAAATATCTAAAGAGACTGAGAGCCTGAAGAGGCAGCGGAAAGGGAACAAGGAACGAATAGAATAGAAATGGAGAGCAAGTGTCCGAGAGGGAGGGAAGCAGCTCCATTACAAGTTCATTTTCCGGCCGCAGACGTGTTCGTGTTCCTTCCTTCCTTGCCTCGGAGTCGTGCCTCGTCTTCCTCTCTCTCACCCTGTCTTCCTCTCCCTCATACTGACATCATTTTCCTCCTTCTTACTGACGCTTTGTGGTCGCTTTCTCTCTCGCGTCCGCTTTGTTTCAATTTCTTCGCAACAACAATCATTGCAAATGAGTGACCAACGAGCTGGACGAGTGCGATTCAGGGTTCGAATCTTGAAAAACAAGTAGTGAATGATTAAAAAAATAGTAGTAAGTGATGGAAAAAATAGTAATAAATAATTGGAAAAATAATAGTACATCAAAATATAGTAGAAAATTATAAAAAAAATAAGCAATAAATGTATTTCTATGCGAAAAACGAACTAAAAATAATTTTTACAAATCGTAGTAAACTCGAGTTTAATAGGAGTGACGATAAAAATGTTCAGAATTCCTAGCAAATTCACTACTATAGTAGTAAAGTCCGAACACTGACTAGGACAAGGCGATGAAGGTGGAGACAAGAAGTAGATGGAGAACTTTTCCATCGCCACGATTTCGCTGCTCGAGAAATGACCGACGAAAAACAAGAAGAAGAATGATGGGAAGGAGAAGAGAATCGAAGGGAAACCCGAGTGCAGTAGACGAATAACGAAGTGGCGACGGCTTCGGCGAAACTCAACAAAGAGAACCAGTCAATGAGAAGGAAAGTGGGAAAGCGAAGGAGAAGATGACGTGAGAAGTGGGAAGGAAAATTCAGAGAATCTTTGGAAATTTCGCTGTTGCTTTGTCTCGGGTCCTCGGTGCGAAACTCTTCCTTTTCACGTCTTCTCTTTCAGTTCTTCTCTTTTACCTCATCTCGCTTCGACTCACTCTTCCCTGTTTCACCTCTTCTCGTTCACATCTTCCCGACCAGATTCTTTCCCAACTCTTCCCTCTTTTCAATACTTATTCTCCTTAGTAACGTGTTTGATGCAACGTCTTCTCCTCTTTCTCTCAACCACCAACCATCACTTCGACGTCCTTTTCACCGTCTTCGTCCATTTCACCGTCTTCGTCCTTTTCCTCCTCTTCGTCTTCCCGCTTCGCCTCCTTCGGCGTCGTTTTGTTTTAGTTGAGTTTTCACCTCGTTTCGCACGATTGTTCCTTTCAGCTGCAGCAGCCACGCCCACTGCATCGTTACCCTTTTGCTTTCCGCCCCCACCCGTCGTCACTTTTCACTTGCGTTTGGTCATCCACACCTTCTGTTGTTCTTAGAGTTGTTGCGGTGTTGTTGCTTTGTTGTCGATCTTGCTTCTATTTAACTTTGTTTCGCAATTTTCACCAATTTCCAGCAGACGTCGGTGGCGCCAGCGGTTGCTTTCTCTCCTTTCACTCTATTTGCGGAGAGAGCGAAGTGCGAGCGCGACAACAGAGGAGATGGAGAGATATATTGAAAAAGTTGGAAACACATATTTGGGGGAATCCGTCATTGGAAATTCTTTAAAATTTTTAACATTAAACATTTTTTTATATAATTGTTTTTCTTATATTGATTTTGAATTGCTTCTTTTTTAATTACAGAAAATATTAAATTATCGTCTTCATTATCGTCGATTGTCGATCGTCGATATAAATTGTAAAATTTTCTGCATTTAAAAATTATTGTACTTATATGAATTTAGATCAATTATTATTATTTTAAAAAATTTTACATTCTATTAGTTTTATTATTTTATAAATTTTATTAACTTTTGTATTTCTTACTATTCTCTTAATAGATACTTATATGTTTTCGAATACTTTTTTATATTGTAATAAACATTTTTATTAATTATATTTCAAATCACATTTAATATGAAAAAATCCCACTACGAAAGCCAACCAAATATCTTGAGACTCCGACTCATGGAAAACCTTCTCATTAAATTTTCTTCGAAAATAAAGGCATGAAAATGCGAAACTTGTGCAAGAAGCGAGCGACAGTTTCGGAAAATCCTGCGACCAACTCAAGTGTGAAGATTCGCTCGTGGCAACAAAAACAACAACAATGTACTCGAGAAGAACAACAACAAGGGTGTCTCTGGGAACCCGGTGCCCGAGAGAAAACATTTCCTTCCCAGCGAAATTTCTCGTGCTTGTTCTTCTTCGCCTGCCCGCGTTCTGTTTGAAACTGAAAATATTTGCTCTCATATTTTCCTTCCACTTCCATTACTTTTCCTCCAAGTTGTTGTCGTGGACTCGGAGAAAAATAATAATACAAAAAAAATTAAACCTAAATATTTTCAAACTCGAGAAATGCACTCGAATCGAGTTCGAAAATAAAAGCAGCAACTTTTACCCAAAATGCAACAGCAACAAAAGCTTGACAAAAATCCCAAATGCAAAGTGCAGAGTAAAAGCGAAAAATAAAAAAATAACAGAGTTGAGAAAGAGTGGAAGGTGAGGGGATGGAGACGATATTGAGAGCAAACGAAATGGAACTTGGCAGAAAAAGTGGAAAAGTTCGTTGCGACGTTAGCGGTGAGAAGAAGGTCTCTCCATTCCTTTCCCTTGGTCCTTCTGATCTGAGCGCATTATTTTAACAAAATATTAACTCTAAATTCAAGTAGAGCAATATAAGTTAAGACACGAGAGAATCCCGGAAGGACTTTCAACCTGTCCGTTATTGTCCTGCCATTCAATAAGATCACTGATTTTATATATTCAATCTCTCATTCAATATTTACATTCTCATAAACCTCCTCATAAACCTCATCTCATAAACTTCCTCGTAAACCGTTTAATAAATCCACATTTTCCTCTCTCTTTCTTTCAGGATCCGATTTCCTCTCGACATCTCGATGCCCGCGATTCCAGACAAAGGTGAGTGAGTCTGTTGCTACAACAACACACATAGTATCACAACTCTCGGCATTTGAAACATACACAATTCATAAAGGTACAATTACGACAATAATAACTTTAATTAAAATAACAACAACTTCAATGAGAATTACAACTACAAGCCTCTCGTATGCAAAGGCAGCCACTTCTGAAGCTGCTGAGTCTCGGCCCTGGAGTGGTTTCAATGGGTCGCAGGGGAGACTGGTGATGGTGGGGAAGGATAGAGAGAATGGAAGGATAGTGGGAATGGAAGGGTGGAGGGTAAAGGGAAGGTTAAAAGGGATGATTGTGGATGTAGTGGCCTGGCATTAACATTAATTGAAGAGGCTGGTGGAGGGAGATGGGAATTTATTCAATGGAGATTCGAATAATATCAGCAATAAGTGCGCAATTACAAACGCATTCGTAGACGATGGCAACACTGTCTGCTATTTTCAATGACTCCTTCAATGCTCTTGTGTAGATGCCCTTATTTAGTTACCTTTCTATTGATAGAACTTGGAAGTGGAAGTGGAAGTAACAAAATAAAATACTTTTATTTTTCTTACTTTTTAAGAAAGTCTTAGTACTTTTTTCGCAGCAATTTTCAACGATCTGGTATTTCAATACCAATAGTCAATTTTTCCTTCCACTCGCCTATTTCTCCTCCAATGCTTTTTCCTGCAGAGTTTCTTCACTCTGATTTCATAATGCATTTGCAGCGATTTTCAGAGCTTTAAATCAGAGATTTTTCTGTTCCCCTTCACGCCTTTTCACCACTGGCTCCTGTCGTCTCTTTTTCAGCTGCTCCCATTATCTTGGCCAGGCTCTAAAATCCCCAAATAACCCAATTAATTTTCATTTTGGTCGAGACAACGAATCGCCTTCTCGCCAACAAAAACAACAATGACGACAAAACAACAACAATAACAACAACGACAAAGGCCAGACACCGCGCTCGTGTTATCCTTGAGTCAAGCACGCCCCCTTCCGCCTTCGCTCTCGCCATCGGCCGATTGGACCGCGCACAAATTGCGAGGATCCGTGGCCAAAGATAGATACGGAGGAAGCGAGCGAGAGGGAGGGAGCGAGGAACAGAGACAGCGAGAGAAACTGAGCGAGGCTTTGCAACGTGCAAACTTTCGTCTTCCTGATTTGTGTTATCCTTCTGTTGTTGTTGTTGTTTATGGCGCTATCATCATTGTTCTTGTTGTTGTACTGATGCTGTGTGCGATTCAAGACCGATTGCAGCAACAATAGACAACAACAACAACAACAAGAAAGAACAACAACGAACAGCGACAACAATGGCATCAGCAACACGAACGGCAGAAACACTTTGTTGCATGCATATAAATTGCATTCATTTGAATACGTTTAAGGACGACGACGAAAAAGGACATGTGGTAAGGGGTTGGGGGAGCGAGGGAAGCGTCCGCGCCATTTTGCAAAAATGTCTGCTTCCGGCTTGATTTCCCGTCAGAAGGCCGCGAGTTCCAAAGCGGCGGAATAATGCGAAATAAAATATACACGGCCGCTCCTCGCTCTGATTCGCATCCCGCCCAGAGTCGGAGTCGAAGCTCGAGTCGAAGTCGGCAACGGAGTTGTAGTCGAGGGTCGGCAACGGAGGAGAGTCGAGGATTTTATGGAAATCAAATTGGACTGCGATTTGAATACGTTTCCTGAGTCCGCCGCGACTTCTCGGTCTAAGGATTCGGGCCCGAAACGGAAATAGGTGAACAATGTTTAGGAAATATTTTCAGCTAGAACAGAAGCATATGGAAAACTGACATTAGACCGAGGTAAAATAGGAGGATGCAATCGAGAGTTCAAACTAGGGATCAGATAAGTTTAGGAGCCTCAAGTTGATCAGTTAAGTTTAAGAGCCTCGAGTTGAGATAAAACCTCAAGTTAAGGAAGAAAATCCTCCCCAGGATATGGGCTCATGGTCCTTCACTGTCAGTTAACCCAGTTATGCACACAGTCAAGCGGGAGTTTAATTAAAGAACCGAGCCAGAACACTACAGACAGACAGGACCGGGTCATCGAGTTTCGTTCTCGGCGCTTTGCGAATTTTCGCAAAAACCAACTCAAGAACAGAGGCAAACCAAGAAGAAGGTGGAGGGTGGGAGGACAGGTGAAGGGAAGAAGTTCTCAAAGACACAAATGCTCACTGGAGAGAGACTTATTTTAGTATTTCCTGCGAAGGCGGGAGAGGGGTGGGGGCGTGGCAGGGGGGAGGAGAATGGCTGCTACAGCCAACTTAACTTCATTCATAATTTCTGCAGCCAAACCTCTGAAAGTAAAGTGGGGCTAATTGCTCTTTCAAGCAACAACAACAAGAACAATTACCACTATCATTGCCACTACTACAACTACAACAACAACAATAATAACTACACCGAAAACTAGCAGCAAAGACAGAAGAAGAAGAACCAGCAGCAGCCACAACCAACGACGAAGAAAAGACATGAAAATGTTATTTAAATAGAAAACGCTGTGTTTTCGTCCTTTTGATAGAATTCTCCCCAAAGAGTGATAGAGAGGGGGTGAGAAGAGAGAGGAGAACAGAGATAGAGCACATTTTCCGAATGTCATTTGCAGCCTTCGTCGACCCGACCCGCCTTCCTCACGCTCCTCCTCCTCCTCTTCCACGTCCTGCACCTGCATTCGCCACAAACGTCCTTCTCTTTCACTCCTTCACCGTCTCCTCCTCCCCCCGCCATTACGTCAGAGAAAATTGCTCGACGATTCGTGTTTGAGGTGCGGAGACCTCAATTTTCTCCTCCCACCATCCCCCTCTCGCCCCTAGAGAGTGAGCAAAAAGAGTGGGAGAGAGCGAGCGAAATGAGCTCGAAATTAAAACGAAATTTAAATAAAACTGCAACTCGAGTGAGAGAGCGACCGGAAGTGAGAAGCGCACTTCCGGTGGCAACCGCCAGTGAAATATTCACTGTGCGATGGCGAGGATACGAACGGACGACAGCGTGAGGCGGAGGGAGCGGGGGCGTGGTCAGTTGTAGGTCAACTGCTCGGACGAAGCGTGTAAATTAAATGAGTCCCTGGCGCTGTTGTTGTTGTCGTTGCTACTGCTAGTGGTGCCCGGGACACAAAGATAACCGCCATTAAGTGTCCCCGAAGATAGGGGCAAGGAAGAAGAGAGGGCGAGGAACACAAAAAGGGAGAGGTGGAGTGTGATAGAGAGAAGGGGGTGTTGGTGAGGCGGCTCATTAGTGGCCAGGATCATTTGCACTTGACTGGCGAGTGGCGCAAACGGGTCCAGGTCCTTCTCGGACTCCATGGCGACCACGACACCGAGACCGAAACAACTCTCGCCCCCTCCACAAGACAATCACCGCCAGCTCAGTGGTCTCGTTGGAATTCCCAAATCTTCCCGAAGGACTCCACACTATCCTCCTCACTCGAAGAGAGATCTTCATCATCATCTCTGCTCGTTGTGGATTCGTCCTTCGAGGAAATCGAAAACAAACAGCGGCGACTTCGATGACTTCTCGAAGCCGAGAAGAGAAACTTTTCAAGTGCTTCACGACGGCGCCCCCAACCTTCTTTAAGGGAAGATAATCCCATTGCAGCAACACGGTGAAAACAATCACAACAACAATGCACTTAAGTTGTTTCCCTACAAGTGTCCAAATTTTCCGAAGAAGTCCGACTGGAGTCGGAGGAAATGAGAGAGAGAGAAAGTACTGGAAATGGGAGGGCAAGGCGATAGAAGACGAGTCTTTGAAAACTTCACCTTCATCCCAGAATTTTTCTTCTTCATCTCGGGAGTATTTTGAAAGTTTTGTCTAACTGAAGGACGTAGGCTGGAATCTAATGGAAAAATCCACTTGATGTAACCGCAGAGCCATTAGAAGTCTCGTCATGGATATGGCTTGAGGTATCGATTTGGAAACAGAGGACGAAATTCCCAATCGTTTTCTCTCACTCTCTTTCTCTTCTTTACAAACGATTGTGTGATTGGAGATAATTGTTGAAATTCGAATAAGGAGAAGATTTTATCGGATTCTTCATGCATTCCTCATTGTTCGACAAGGTTCAACTTTTTCGGTTCAAATTCTGGAATTAAACATTGATTAATTTCAAAATAGAATACAAAATTTTCACAACTACATCTCCCACACTCCTCCATGAAAAACTCTTAACTTCAACCAAGGAACAACTTTTGAAAGAAAACATGACGAAATCGAGCCCATTCAGAGTCTGTCCATTGTCCTGAAACAAAATCACTGATTGGCTACTTCCATTTCACCCACTCAAGGCTTCAAATACTACCACGCCCCCTTCTCCCCTCCCACCACTCAATTAGCCGCTTGCAATCGCAACTTTTCGCCCAACAATCAACTTGATTTCCTTCATTTTAAACAAGTACATCAAGAGAACGAGCAGAGATTCTCTTTGATTGCCGACTGCACAGTTCTTCCGCGCCACGCCCCCATTCCTCCGCCCACGCATCTGCCGCGACGATTCCGACGCATTCAATGGCGCTCAATTAGACCCAATTCGCCTTTGTTGGACGCTGCCATTGAGAGCGTTGCCAACTTTTTAATCAAGTGGCGCGAGGCACCTGATTAAGATGAGACTCCAAGACTTGAGGGCGATTGAAAGGCGGGGTTGGTGTCAGTTGCCGCCATTTAATTTGCAGCGAGTGGTGGATTTGTTGTTGTCCACACATTCAAACACAAAGTTATCCACTCAAACTCACACATTCATCCACTGAAACCCACTACACGTTGCCTAATGGCGTGTTCTATTAATTTTTATCGTCCTGCGTCCTACCGACGCCTTCGCTTCGCCTCGCCTCATTTCGCCTCGCATGGCGCTTAATTAAAAGCGACGAAAAGTTAGTTGCCATCGATTTATAGTCGCCCATCCTCATCATTCTCCACAGGACTCGTTCTCGTCCTGTGAACGCCATTTCAATTCTTTCTCAATTAATTTGTCTACAGCGAAGGCGTCGCTCTTTCGACGTCACCTTCTACTTTCTCTCTCTCGCCCTGTCTATATCTCGCTTTGTCTATATCGCTCTCACTCTGTGTATCTCTCTCTAGCTTTGTTTATCTCCCTCCCTCTCTATCAGTCCTCGTGTTTTCTCTCAACGTGTTTTCAAACACATATAATTCTCGCCTAAAAGCATGCAACGTTTATCGCTTCAACGCGATGCGAGTCGTTCTCATTCGTTGTTGCTGTCGTTTTCTCTCGTTGTTGCTGTTGTTGTCGTCACCTCGGCGCATTCCCGTCATAAATTCAAACGGCGCGACCGCCAGATTAACGCGAGATCCCGGATCCCCATCTCCTCTGCCCCACCAACTTTTCTCCCTTGGGTCTCTTTGCGGATCGGATCGGACCGACTTCGCCCCGCCCCCCGTCCGTCGACAACTAATTGAGTTGAACGCGCTGCTAATTGCATTCGATTCCTTCGGTTCTTCCTTCTCTTTCACCCCCATCACACCTCCACGAGATGCTCTGTTCGCCTCGACTCCAGTTGAGTTTCGAGCAATAAAATATTCCAGAAATAATTAAATTTCATCGACGCGCATCTCCAGGATCCCGACCAGCCCAACCCAATCCGACTCGTCTCGGCTCCGCTACGAGTTGAGCGCAAATTTATTAGCGAGCGGAGTCGGGAGCGGCTCCGACGACGACAACTTCAGCGTCGACCGCCGTCGTCGTCCGTCGGCTTCAATTAAAAAATAATCATTAAATTAAGCAAGAGGCGAAGACATCCTCGCGGGAGTCGAAGCGATCCGGAACCCGAGGGGCGGCGGGCGATTAATTGCGGCTGCCTTCGAGGGTCCAACGGCGGCAGGACTCGATCTCAGGATTCGGTTCAAGGACATGATTCCAGGGAAAGGCTTTAAAGGTTTCCGCCGTAAGAGAAGACAAGACTCAGAGAAGTTGAAAAGACTTCGATCTTCTTGGAGGAAGTTGAAGGGACTTCGATCTTCGACCACGACCTTCGTGAAGGACTCTCGACCGTCCTCGTCGTCGATCTGTCAGTTTGTGAGAGCCGCTCCGACCCCGCTCGAAAAAAGGTTTCGAAAAAACTGTCAAAAAAACCCGGAGCTCGGACGTCAACGTTTATTTATTTTCGACTCGAAGCACTTTTGCGCCCTCCCGCAGCGACGACGCCGACGAGAGGAGACAATCAGCAAGGCAGGAACAACCACTGTCACAGGAACAACCACGAGAATAACCAAAAGCACAACCAGAAAACAACCACGAGAACAACCACAAGAACAATCACGAGAACAGTCTCAATAATAACTACAATCTTCTCATCTTCACAACAGTCAACGAGCAAAAACAATCGACCAGAAAGAGAGCGATCGCGATCATCAACAGCTACAGCCAAGGATCGGCTCGAGGACTCGTGAAGGCCACGCCCACATGGCCGAGAGGGGCGACCGGTGCGTCCTCTGTCTGGACGAGAAGCGCTGCCCGGTGCGCATCACGTGCGGCCACTCGTTCTGCCACGAGTGCCTCGATGTCTACAAGTCGTACCAGAAGTACGCGTGGGCCAACCGCTGTCCCATCTGCCGGGGCTCGCTCAAGGAGAGGCGTCGCTCCGTAAGTTTCCCCCTTGACATCTCATCTCCTCCCTCATGCACCACAATCACCTTGGAACAACCTCAATCACCATGCAACAATCATAACAATGACCAACTTCAACATTTACCACCAATCGCCAACACAAGTCACCTCACACGATCAACGAACTTCCAACGAGAATCTGAAAAATGTCTCTTCCGGGCAGGTGAAGAAGCCCCCGACCTCCTCCTCCACCACAACCACGACCACCACATCATCCACCTCAACCACCTCCACCACCTCCTCCTCCTCGTCCACCCACCCCGCTGAACCAGCTTCGGCCACGCCCCCCGTGCCCGTCGAGCAAATCTACCTGCTGGAGGAGCTCATGGCGATCGCGACGGACTCCGACGCCACCGAGGAGGACGACTTCTTCTCGGAGGAGGACCTCGAGCCGGACCCCAGCCTCGGGCGGGAGGAGCGCGAGGACTTCTACTATTCCGAGGGCGAGGAGGGCGACGCCTTCGGCTACGGCGGCGACTTTGGCTACGGCGATGGAGACGACGACTACGAAGACTTCGACGACGAAGATGATGACGGCGTCCGGGAGTCGCAGGAGGACGACGAGGCGGACGAGGACGTCGTGATGCTGGACGAAGTCATAATCGTGGATTGATGCCGCCTGGCGTGGGAGCGAGATGACGCGATGGACGACCGCCTGCCGTCTCGCTCTAGCACTTTTTGCGATTGAATTTTAACGCATTTTGTTGGAATCGATTAAAACAAAAGAAAAGAAAATGAAACGAAATCAAATGAAAACCAAATCAAACCAAATCGAATCAATACAAATCGAATCAAACCAAATCAAGTCCTGTCGTGTCCTGGTCGAGAGACATTTTTCATGATTTTTCGTTAATTCATTTTCCATTTCCACTCATTTCTGTCTCTCCAGTCGACTCAATATTCACTCACTTCTCGAGTCTGTGCTCACTGCTCACCGGGTCTCTGTCTTCATCTCTAGAACTGCACGTTTTTCCTGATCATCATGGGCTTCGTCACCGTGATGGCCGCCTCCCCGCTCCTGGTGATCTCCGCTATCCTCGCCCACTCCGAGTGACGCGGACGACTACGACGATCATGATGATGACGATGACGACCCGGCCTTTGAGGTTGTCGTTTATTTTGCCAAGTGTTTAAGTTAAGCTTTATTTGTGAATATTTTTCTATTTGCAATAAATTGTATTTCACTGAAGTGGGGAGCATTTCTATAAATTATAGTCACTCAAGAGAAAACCTTTTGAAATCCACATATTCTTTGCACTAGCCTGTTCTTAAAGTGTCACTCGCTTCTCAAGTCCATATTGGTTGCTTTCAAATCCTGAAAACTCCTGCTTGAGAGGGTTGGCAACACTGCTCCTACGATCCAGTGCTGCCAACTTAGTCCTTCTCTTCACCTCGACTCCCCTCGTAAATGGGTTGAGTGCTTTTTCTCAGCATTTCTTGCGCTTCCATTAAAACTAATTTCATTGAAACTTTTATAAGCGACGAATAAAACACCTGCAGCCACCTTCTGTCCCACTCATTTATCCACTGTATTTTTTTCACCACTCTCCTCCTTCCCCTTTTACTTTCAAACTCTTCCTCCTCCTCACTTCCTCCTCCACTCTTTTAGACCCTCAACAAAAGACACGTGATTAAAAGAGAGAACCCGTGGACGTTGGTGAGGAGTGGAAACCACTCAATGGAAATGAGCGCAAATTGGGTTCGCTTCAAATGGTTGTAAGTCGTCGTCAAGTTGGTCTCAGTCGGGTATGCAATGCTTATTTGCAGGCGCCGAGGGTCGTCGTCGCTTTGTGTGCTTTGCATTTGCTCGCAAATATTTAGACGGCGTGTGTCGAGTGAGTCGGCGACGTGTTGAGTCGAGTGACGCCACCCGTCAGACTCAATGCGACCCACATGCGAGAAGCACAACCTCGGAATAAAGTCACTTAAAGGCCGAGTGTTGCCTACTTTGGGGCTCAGCTCCAAAATTATTCAATAGTAAATGGCAGAATATTTCACTGCTAAATCCGATTCAAGAAGCTCCAAGTTGTCCTTTTCGTCCGACGAACATGGCTCACAGTTTCCTCCTCATCATGGAGAATTTCCTCGAAGACCGTCCGTGAAGCAATTCATCTGTGAAGTTCCCCGGGCCTAAAAGTATGCAAAGCCGAGTCGTTCGATTGGCTGCCAATCGAGCGCTCGGACGTCGTCGAGGATCTGATGTATTTAGTTAAATACCACATACAGGATACGGTTCGTGTCTGTCCGTGACGGAACACGACGTGAAACGACGATGTCTCTGAGTGCGTGTGTGTGTTTGTGCGAAGGTCCTTGAGTCCTTGCAAATATCTGGCACATAATTCGCATTGAAATTGATTTAATCCTTAAACTTCCGCCCTTTCAATAGTCTGTCGGCCTCGTCGTCGTTCGAAACTCGTATCGAGCAGACGGCCGGAAATTCGACTCCTTGCTCGCTTCTGCTCCAGTTGCTGCAGATGCTTTCGTGTGCTTCTTGTTCTTCATAGTTGTTGTTGTTGTCGTCGATATTGTCATTGTTGTTGTCCTTATTGGCATTGTTGTTGTCGTTGTTATTGTTGCCTTTGTCACAATCTCCATCCTGGCATTCGAAATTAACAAAACAAATAAAGGAAGGCATTCAAATCGAAAGGACAAATTTTCGAATTCATGCTCACGTTGAGTGTTACGCAGGCTTTGTTGCTCTTGTTGTTGTTGTTGTCTTGGTTGTTATTGTCGTACTCATTGTTGTTATCATCCTCATAGTAGTAGTCGTTATTGGCCTCCACATTGTTATTGTGAAAGACGACCAGAGGATCCGGAAGGGGAGCAAAGGTATTGATCGAATCCCTGAGGAACTTTGCGGGCGGAAGTTTGAGTGGAATGTTCAATATTTTGGGGTATCATATCTCCGAGCGGAAGTTTGAGTGGAATATTTGGGATTGAGTGATATGACGAATATTAAGGAATGTCGTTTATCGAATTTTTTTCATCTTTTCTGACATTCCTATACCAATTAAAACAATTTATCTCGATTTTAGAAGAAAATATGAGGATTTCAAATTCCGATAACATTTTTCATAAAATATTTTATTTGAGGGATTTGAAGAATATCGAAGAATTACGATTTGGGAATTTCCATTATCCTTGCTCTCATTTTTACATCAATTAATTTATTTATTTAATTCATTATCGAACATCAAATTGGATATTTAAAATTTTCAAAATATCTTATGAAATGTTTTCCTCTATTCTTCACTCCTTGTCAAAGAAATGGAATTTTTACGAAACTCCAACTGAATTTAATTTTGAATTTAATTCTGTCCCACCTGCTCGTTCGGCTCACGATGTCCTGCGACGGGATCTCATCATTTTCCGATGTAATTATTTTCGCCGTAAGTTTGTCGCTGCACTAATCCGCACAGAGGCGACGGCGGCAACTGCAGGATAGTGCAAAATCCAATCCTCAGGCAGGGTCCGACGCCATTCATGCGGCACACGGTATTCGCCACTCACTCACACATACACAAAGTCTGCCGACACTGAGAAAGACGACAGAGACAGACAGATGCAGATGTGGATCCTAACGAGAGATGGCCACGAGTCCTGCAGCCTCATTGCCGGCTGCAATTAGAAGGCAACGGAGCGTCCTCAAAAAATCCGGGCAGGACATGCGACAGTGGGCGGAGGGGGGAGGAGTCGACGGCTGCATCTGAAGCCGCTGATCAACAGGATAACGTCCTGAGGCGTCCTTTCAATGGCAGCGAAACTAGTACAAATTATAGTGAGCTACCATCATTCGTTTTCTCCGCTCCTTTTCATCCTTTTCGTCTCTTCGTCATCCGTCTGTCCGTCAGTCTTAATAAAATTCTGAAAAGATTTGCGCAAACAACACGCGGACCAAAGAAAAGCAGAGCGCAATGAAATTATGGCGAAGAAAGGCGGCGAGTTTCTAAAGAACCTTCTTCTTCTCTCTAAAGCTTCTGAAGAAACTCACCTGACTCCACCTCATAATGGGATCGTCAACATCAACATCATCTAATTATCATCAACATCATTTTAATCATCTCGTCATCGTCATCATCATAATCATCATCTTTGTCCATCTCACGTCCGTTCTTTGGCTTTGTCCAACTCGCATGCAGCGCAAATCAAAAGGAAATTCGTGGGAATCAAAGCCCGCATAATCCTATTACCATCCAGTAAATAACGAAGACGCAGGACACTCGTTTAATTATGTCACTGCACTCGCGAAGGACGTCGCATTTCTTGTTATTTAAGAGCGTCTTCGATAGAATTTAGAGAATGGCTCGCGAAGACTTCGAGGTCGGTTTAATCAAGTTTCGTTGAATTGACGATAGTGTCATGGAGGAGGTTGTATGGAGTTGGTTGAACGGATGTTTGTCGAACGAAGGTTGTTGGAAAAATATTTGTTGAACAGGGGATTGTTGAATGAAGGTGCGCCTAACGAATTTAGTTGAATCGAGGTTTGTTGAATAAAGTTTATTGAATACAGTTCGTTCAATCGAGGTTTGTTCAATAACGTTTATTGAATATAGTTCGTTCAATCGAGGTTGGTTGAGCAAAGGTTGTTGGCCGGAATTCGGCGTCCACTAAATCATCCCGAGCCGGCCGCAAAACAATTAAACGACCGCTTGCATCCTGCGTTTCTGCCTCAAAAAAAGATCCCATCGACCTCTTGTGGTTCGATTTTTCCTAGCGAATCCATCAGAATCCGTGGACACAGCTGCCTGAAACGAGCCTCCAGGAGGGAGGGGGCGTGGTCTGTGGGTTTTTGCAGTAAATTGTCGAAAATTCAACCGATCGACGGGCTGAGGGGAGAAAAAATCATTTTAAATCATTCACACTCGAAAAAATGCGAACTCGCAAAAAGTCAAAACTTATTTTCAATTTAATGTCTATTTCTTGTTTTTATTGTTTTTGGTTTTTAATATTTGTTGGCTTCTGTTGTTGGTCTTTATTGTTGGTTTTTGTTGTTGGCTCTTGTTGTTGGCTCTTCTTGTTGGACTCCTCTTGTTGTTGTTATTTAGTCATTGTTTACTGGTTGGTTTTTTATTGCTTTTATTGTTGTTTATTGCGGTCTGCCACGTTTTAGAAAATATCGCAAAAACAATGCCGAACCACAACAACAGCAACAAAAACAACAAATGCAACCCCAAATTGTTTGCGGAGAGAAACGAGGCGAGAGAGAGACAAAGAGAGGGAACTATAGAGATGGAGAAGGATAGAGAGAGAGAGAGAGAGAGAGAGAGGAAGAGGGAGGATGCAATAGGAAGAGTGTGAAAAAGAGTGAAAAAATGAGAAACCAGAGCAAAAAGCATCGAATTTTTGAAAATGATTTCGAGCGCGAACGGCAGCCATGTATGCAATGAGTGTGTTTGTGTTAGTTTGCGTGTGTGTTAGAGAGAGAAAGGGAGAGAGAGAGAAGGGTTGAGGAATCAGTCCGTTGCACTCAGCCGCCCAGAACCAACAGCGCCGCCGCCCACTCGCCACGCCTTCGCTTCGCCACTCGAAGTGGCCGCTGGCAACAAACAATTGCAATATTGCACGAAGCCTTTCGACCACCCGCCCCACAACCTCCTCTTGAGTCGCAACCTCTTTCAACGGGGCTGCAGAAATTCAATAAGGCTCTCCTCCAGCCGCCCTCACCACACCCCCTCATGTCCTCGTCCCCCCTCGTCCTTCGCTCGAGCTCCCTTCGTCCAGTCCGTCGGCATCTCCTTCGGCGGATTTTTTCCGACACACAATAGAAAAATCTGCCGCAGTCAAGTGTCAGGATATGAACATTTTTATCCCTTTGCAAGGACCTCTCGCTCTCTTCGCTTTTTCTCCCCCTCTCTGTCACTCCGTTTGTTTATTCTCCTGGCCGACGAGAAAGAGAGAGAAGCAAAGCGAGGGAGATGGGAATTTGAATGCAATCTGAAACGTAGGCTAGATTTGTTTGAAGGGACGATGGAGAGGGGGGCGAAGGAATGGGACGAAGCTGCAGTGTCAGGACATCCGACACGCGATGCTCGCCTCGGAGCCTCAGGTATTTCGAGGCGAAGTCGTCCGGCACCGGAAGCAAACAAAAAGTGCGAAAGAGAGACAAAGTGCAAATGGAGAGAAAGCGGTAGTGAAAACGCGATTTAAGGATTCTCTCTCGAAGAGTTTTCCCGTCGTTCCTTCAAGAAAAAAAAATCTGCAGCCCAGCAATTTGGCTCCTCGACGATGGCTCGCTGAAATCGCGGAAAATGCGAAAATACACTGTGAAAAACCACAATCCCTTCATTCGTCTCGAAAAGAAGGAGAGAAAGTAAAATTCCTGCGACAAGAAGAACGAATTCCGAATGATAACGGCAACAGTGGTGACAATGACAACAGCAACATCAATGGCTAGAACAAAAACTGCATCAGCAACAAGAACAACATCATCTGCAACAACTCCATCTACAACATCACCGGAAGTGCAATTATTTCCGCTGCGCTTCTCCCCAATGACTGACGAGCGGCAAATGCGATCGTCCTTTCATCCATTTCTCTTTTTTACTCCAACTCCCCCTCTCTTTCACTTCATCTACCTCTCTCTCTCACGCCCTCTTCCTCCGATTTTTTCCAGGCTGTGCGGGACGACGATTGACAATTTGAGCCGCGTTGTTTTTGCTCAATTTTCCATGTCAACGAATCGCGAGCCCCACGACCCCCGACACTCGACGCTCGGAGGTAACGTTTCAATCCTTTCTGCCACTCTCACTCTCTCTTTATACCTATCTATCTCTCTCCCTCGTCCCGCTTCCCTTCACTCATTCGCTCCTCCTTCGTTTTCGCACTTTTTCGCAGTGCTGTGAAAATCCTTGGGGAGTCATTAGAGTCAAGGGAACTCTCGGGACTCTCTGGGCATCCGGACGCCAATCGGATCCCCGTTGGCGCGATATCGCGGCCCAGGAGGACGTCCAAAGTGGAGGAGGCGATGAAGGGTCGATGTAAGACCGACGGAAGGCTCGAAAAACAAGGTTGGCTTCTCTCTATCCTTCTAAGCATTCGCAAGGAATCCTCGTCAGCCGTCAGAATCCTCCCAAATCGATGGAGAAACCGTTAGACCGTGGACGAAGTTTCGCTTAAATATCGAGTGAGAAAATTCGCTTAAATCTCGGGCGAGAAACCTCGGCTTCCTTCGCTTGGGTTTGACTGATTTTCCGTTGAAAGCAAAAGCTTCTATACCTCGTCATCATCCCGTTATCTTCTTCATTCTTCCTTCAACCACTTCCTTCTCTTCTCCTTTGTCTTCCTTACATCCCACCGCGAAGAACAAACAGCCGATCAAGCCGCGTGCGTTGAGCGAACGAGACGTGAATTTAAGCGACGAACGGCTCCCTCGATCCCTCCTCTTTCGACCTTCGAGTTCTTCATCCTTCAATACCCCATCCTTCGTCTCTCAGCCTTCGACTTCTTCATCCTTCGTCTCTGCTCCCCCTCCTTGTGGATCCCGCACACAATTCGCTCGCATTACGAATGCATGCGACGGCAATGAGAACGATGAGGACGACGGGCGACAACAACAACAGCAACAACAATGACGTCAACGACGGAAACCGGAAGTGGAAATGGTTTCTGGTTGCTGCGATGATGCGGGGTCGGTGGTGGGCGTGGCAGAGCAGGCGGTGAACGAGGGAAGGCATTTAAAATTTATTCAAATAAATTTCGCAATCGTGGAACAGAGAAGGGAGAGAAGAGATGAAGAGAGAAGTAAGAAAGAGAGGAAGAACAGAGAGAGAGAGAGAGAGCGCCTTAAAGTGTTGCTAAGTTGTCTTCATTTTCCCGGTCCAACCCTCGGCCTCCTTCAAAGGGTTTGACTCGATTCCAAGTTGCAAATTGTCTTGTCTTCGGTGGAGTTGGGGGGTTGATGGAGGTACGGGGTGAAAGGGGGAGACTACGAAGGGGCGGAGACGTTGATGTTGTTGTTTAAGCTGCAACACTGCATCGAAACTGCAGTCGTTGCTGGCAACGGCGATTACGACACCGGGAAGGCAAAGGCAACAATAACTAGGATAACGACAGAAGACATACAATATAACATCAAGGCAACAGCACCAAGACAACAACAGCACCAAGAGAACAACAAAGTCCACATCAAGGCAACAATATCAGAACAACAACAAGAGCAGACAACATCAACAATAACCACTACAATTGCTCGTATGCAGATGGCGCTGCCGTCGTTGTAAATGTTTTGTCTGTTGCTGCTGTTTGTGTTGCTCCCACTCAACTCCTTGCATTGTTGTTGTTCACTCTGTCATTGTCGTTGTTGTGGGCTGTGCCGTCGGCTCGTGTTCGAGATCGCTGCAAGTGGCAACACCGTGCTTGGCAACCACGACAATGACAACAACACCAACTACAACAACGAGAAGAAGGCGTAGACAGGACACGATGGACCGAAGCGAGGCCCCCAAGGGACGAGAGACGACGAATCTCGACCCGAGCTAACCCAAGTCATGTTTTTGCTGCCACCTTTCACCACTACCTCAGTGTTGCCACTTTCTTCCGCGTGGCTTCAAGCCCAAAATATGCAAAGCCTCCGCGGGCGCCGTCGTCGCATTTCGTTCTCTTTGCATCGACGCCCTCACCTTGGTCTTGTCTGCAGTTCCTACTTCTCTCTGCATCGTCGTACATCTTCCCCCCTCTTCACCCCTTTTCTACCCATCTTCATCTTCTCTTCACCTCTTTTCACCCTTTTCCACTTCTGCCCGCCTCAGTCACTAAATGAAAAGCAAATTTATTGCGGGCCAAACGTGAGCAGCCAAGGCGAGCACCAACGTTGCCGCCATGTTCAGGGATATCTGGGTGGAAGAGGAGTATGAGGAAGCCACGAAGCATCCCGCCAGCGAGCAACCGAGCCGTGTTCCCGCCACGCCAGACAATATTAACCTAGTCACTAACCTAATGTCGAGGCCGAACGTGCGGCAACCGCCATGAGTGAGAAGGAGAGACCGAAGGAGGGGAGGATGCGACAGTAGCGGGTGGTGAAGGAGGAGATGAGAGAGGAGACGAGGGAGAGACGACAAGAGGAAGAGCGGCGGACGTCGACTGCGACAGTGACAGTGGGGCTCAGCAGTGCATTTCGCGTTGAGATGACAAGCGAGAAGGAGAGCAAGAGAAGGAGAGCTGTAGAAAGGGAGAACGAGAGAGAGAGAGAGAGAACGATACTGTTTGTGGTATCCACCTAGATAGCGAGAAGAGGAAAGAGACACAGAGAAGAAGTGGGAGAAAAGCCCAAAAACCAAAGTCGAGAGATGGCAGAAGGAAAGTGTGAGAAGGCAAATGAGAAGGAAGGAGAACACAAAAGGGGAAGGAGAAGTCAAAGAGGAAGGGAAGTCGAAGGTTTGGTGGAAAAGAGATATGTAGAGGAGGGAGCAAAAGAGAGGAGAGGAGCTAGAGGAATATCGAGAGCTGGAAGGAGAAAGAGATATAGTGGGAGGAAGAAGCAAGACGATGGAAGTGAGAGTAAGTGGTGGAAAGCAGCTACAGAGAGAGAGTGAGACAGAGAGAGAGAGAGACAGAAATAGAGATAGATTCGGGGAATGTGAGGAATGTGTGCTAATTTAGTTGGCATCAAAATGGAGAAGCAGTGGCGTGGGTGAAACCGTCAAAAGGGCCGCAGAAGGACGAAGGATGGATATGAAGAGAAGGGAAAATATTGACAATGAAGGAGATGAAAATACTGCAGATAGAGGAGGCGAAATACTAATAATGAAGGAGGCTTAAATACTAAAGATGAAAAGGGTGAAAAGATAATGGATAGAAATCACTAGCTAGAGATTGATGCAAACGAAGAGGAATGCGAGTGAGAAAAAGAAGGAAGAGGGAAGAGAAAACAAGGTGGACGGAATGAAAATGCCTGATAAAGAAGGCAAGGGGAGGAAAAAGAGACAGAGAGAGAAAGTGAGAAGAAGATATATTGGAAAATATTTGAACGAATTCGACATCGATTCTCACCACTGTCCACTTTTGTCCTTCTTAAAGCCCTGCCTGAACGTCTTCCTGATCGCCTGATCGTCTTCCTCCACATCGGATTTTATCCTCGCTGTTACAGGATATTCAACATTTTGTTCGACATCGCACACAAACACACATTCACACCCTGGATGAAGGACGATAATAAATTAGGATTAAAATAAAATGCACGACAAGCCAGAGAATAAAAAGTCGTGGCCACAAATTACACTGGACGAGAGGGAGAAATTCAGCTCCATTTTATCGCACCGCGCGATTGCGATCTTCACATTTTTCCACCTTCGTCCTGATCCAACCTTTCGTCCTCTCACGTCCTGCCGCAATGGGATTCTTTCTCATCCTTGTCTTTTTTTCTCCTTTTTGTCCCTTTTTGTCTCTTCTTGTTCCTTTCTGTCTCCTTCCGTCTTCTTCACTTCACTTCTTCGCTCTCCAATCGCTCGTTCATTCCACATTCTTCGTCCCTCTCGCCTACTTTTCTTCATTTGCCTCTACTTCTTCTCGTTCTCATCTTTCCATTCATCGTCGACCTCTTCCTTCTATTGGTTCTCGTCTCCACCCATCTGTCCCTCTATCTCTCCTGTTCTCCATCCATCCATTGTCCCTTCGCTCATTTCTCGTTCGCGTCCGCGTTGCCAACGTGTGCCAAGGACATGCTTCTTGTGTCCTTTTTGTGTCGAATTCTCTATCAATGGCGAATGGTGGAGGAGCGCTTTAATTTCGCGCGCTTAAACAATTCCACTCACACACCCATACACGTGTCCTATCGCGCACCAACACTCGCTCACATCTACCTATAGACAAACACACACACACAGGAACACTCACACACGTTGGAAGAGAAACAAACACTCTCTCACTTAGACATGAGCACATGGTCGCGGCGAAGGTGGAAAATGGAGCTCTCCAACAACAGCAACAACGACTACTCCAACAACAGTAATGAGGAGAACAACAACAACAACACCGATGAGAAGAACAACAACTCCAATGAAGAGAACAACAATGTGAAAAGAAGAGCACAGCAACAACAACTGCTCCACCAAAAGCCAGTCAAATCCTTGAGTCTTTGGCAACGAAACGACAGAGGCGTCGAAGGTGCCCGATGTGAGGGGGGTGGGGGGAGAGCGCGACGTGGGGTACCCAAAGGACGAAACAGATGTTGCAGTCGCTGTTGAAAAGCAGCCAATTTGCTGCAACAACAACAAAGACAAACACAACACATGAACGAACGATGAGAGAGAAGAGATCGTGGCGATGGAGACGATGGCGAGGGCGGAGGAGTTTCACGTATGGCAAAGTGACAAAAGTACGTTGGAGGAAGAGGGAAGAAGGATAAAAGAGAAGGAAACAGATGGGAGGATGGTGAAAGGGGCGTGGCGTGGGAGGCGGTGGCGGTGGCGGAAGCCGAGCGGAGTTGTACAAACCGTCGGAAGCAACGAAAATAGTTGAATGCAAGAGTGTAACTGCAGAATAATCACAACCACACATACGAAGCGAAGGGGGCGGTGTGAGGGGCAACAAGAAAGAGTGGACGGAAGTATGGAACACGCCGCCCTCGAGCCCTCTTCTCCACCTCTTCCATGCCTTGGCCCGTTGCCAAAAATTAAAGATATTTTCGTTTGGCAGGCGACGGCGCTTCGTGGGATGAAAATAACAGTTGCTCATTGTTGTAGATGGTATTCTTGTTGTTGCTGTAGATGTTATTGTTGTCATTATTGTTGTTGTAGATAGTGTTATTATTATCATTGTTTTTGTTATTGTTATTATTGTTTTTATGGCACACTTGTGGCAACGCGACAACAACAGCAACAACAAAAACGATTCGAACGATGCCAGCCAACAGCCTCCGATAAGCATTTTTAATGCAGTGGTTAATTTATTAAAGCGCCGCCAGGTGTCACTTCGAATCGAGGACACCAGGGGGGCGGCTTCCCATCAATTAGTTGGGGGCGTGGCAGGGCGGAAGCCACTGGTCAACGTTGACTGCGATTTGGACGACGACGAGCATCGATTTTCGAGTTTTCCAATTTCCCATTTGGTTTTTGGAGTTTTCCACCCAAATCGGTTTTCATCGTAAAAAGGCTTCCTGAAATCTAAAACCCCAAACTCTCCCCATCGGGGTCATTAGTGCGGGCCACATGTGGGGGGCGTGGCAGGGTCGAGTGTTTTTTGCTTCACTCAACTCGTTTTGACTCGTTTCGTTTCGTCATCAACGCATAAATTAAACACATTCTCACATTTGTCACGTCGTGAAATCGATTGTTTGTTGTGGTTGTTTTTATTGTGTCAAATGTTGTTGTTGGTTTTGATATTGCTGTTACTTTTGTTGCTGTCGTCGTCTTGTTGTTGTCCTCGTCATTGTTGTTGATGTAGCTTTTGTTGTTGATATGACTGTAGTTGTTTCTGCTGCTTTTGATGGTTTTGTTTCCTTGCTTTAGTTGCTTTTGTTGGTTTTTATCGCCCGACAATCGTTTGCCATTTTAGTCGCAGCTGCTCCCGGCCCGTGACGAGGTCCAGCGGGCGTGGTCGAGGTCGTGTCGGACGTCGCGGGTCGCCTTCAGGACGTCTTTCCAAAGCCACTAATGGCCATTTGATGAAAGAAGGAGAAGGGGTTGAAGGGTGAACGAGGAAATTGCTGAAAGGGTCCCCGAAAACAGCGATTGAGGTTGGGCCAAAGCGAACGCCCGTCACCGAAAACCTTCGGGTTTTTGCCTCAATCATCCGCTTCCCATTCATCCTTTGATGAACCTCCCGACCCTCGGCATCCTTCAACGACTTCCGTCGTCCTGTTTGAAAATGCTCCTAAGGAACCCCGGACACATCCGTTTTGAGCTTCGATCCCCATCACCTCCGCCTTCTTTCGATCTCCACCTCCTCAGCTGCCTCACCTGTCAATCTGCGCAAAGCCTCGCCATTGTTGCCACCTAATCCACGAAGACGCCTTTGTTCACCGGATCGAGAATTCATTCACTCACTCATTCGCCTTGTGCAACTAATTTATGCACAGTGGGGCAAACGTCTCCAAGGAGGAGACGAATAAAGACGAGGCCGAGGTCTGCGATGTGAATCGAGAAAGACTTGGGGGAGTTTAAGAGAGACCCGTTTGACGTCTTCACAGAACCCACTGTACTTGATTCATCTCATCTCTCATCCTTCTTCTTCCCCCCTCGTCACCAATCTGGCCACCTTTCTCCCCGGGGCCGTGCAACATTTAATCCGCATTCGACATTAACCCAAATTTTCTCGTGTCACTCAAAGTGTTCCTTTGATGGATGTCGAAGTCGTTATCCTTGTTACGGCTTATTGGAATTGTTATTGGCCTCGTTGTGGTGATTGTTGTTATTGTTATTTTTGTTATTGTTGTTAATGTCTTTGTTGTTGTAATTGCCCCTTCATTCGCCGCCCTTAATTCACCGCCCTTTGCATGTGTTCACATCGGTTTGTTTACGAGTTTATGTTTAATTAAAGTCGCTCAATGCCCTCCTCCAGCCACGCCCCTCGCCCTCCCCTCATCCTCCCACCCACCATCGTCCTGCTAATTAAGTGTCGATTCCGTTTTTGACCGTTTTTGGCGCAAAACAACAACAACTCCGAACACACACCAGCATACAGCAGGCGGACGGACAGACAGATGGCCCATTGTTTATGCAGCGCAATGACACCTCAGGGGTGGGCAACGCATCGTCCGCTGTGACGACAACGGCGATGTCAATCAATTTTTAATGAGTTTGAAATTGTTTCTGGCGATAACGCGCACACATTCACACACAAATGAACACACGAACACACACATTTGATCTAACACTCTCCTCTAACCCTAAATCTAACGCTAACTCGCTCGCACTTGGCGGCGGCGGCGGCGTGGGAGTTGCCGGATTAACGAGGGCCGAACTTTAATTAAGGACCGGGCTCCACGGAGTTCGGATTCCACATGGAGTGCGATGTCGAGTGCGGGGCGCCACACCCCCTCCGCCTCCGCCCCCCTCTAACGACCACGCCTCGGCCAATTTATTCCGAAATTGACTTTCGTTCAATCAACAGTTGTTTCGTCCCTCGTCCGCCTCCCGCTGTTGAGGCCGCTGACGGTGCTGTTTTTAATTGGCTCGCTTATCGAACTCATGGCACCCTTGGTCGCTCCCGCGCCCCCCGCCGGACTCGCAGGACTCGAATCAATTTCTCGGAAAACCGGAAAATAAAAACTCGTCCCGTGAAACGTTCCGGAAAAATCGCCCGCCGAGAGAACGATGGAGGATCGGATGGTTGAGAGGGAGAGAGGGTGGTTGGAAAGAGAGTGGTGAAGAGGGATGTGAAGAAAGAAGAAAGAGGGGGACGAAGTAGGCCAACAGCAGGTGGCCGTGCGGCGCTTGGTGGCGGTTTAATGCCGCGCCTAATCCCCTCCGCAAACATCATTAGCCAATATTAAAGGCATTAAATTTAATGACGGACGCGTCTTGGTCCTTGGTCCTTGGTCTGCCTGGTCTTGGTGCCGGCCTCGGTCCTTCCTTCGTCCAAGGAAACAGACAACGACACCCCACCACCGCCAACAGAACAACAACAAATCCTCCCACTTTGCATGAGGCGAGCAGCTGGGCCGAATCCTGAGTCTGGGTTTTCTTTTCCGAGGCTTCGGCTTTGTGGGTTTCTCGACCGTGTTGGTGAAGATGTTGTTGTTATTGTTATTGATGTTGTCTTCCACTCCCTTCTTCATCTCACCTAAATCCACATCGTCCCGGAAGTCCCTGCTGTCTTTGTGTGTGTGTGTTGTTGGGACTTCGGAAGTTCCTCCTCGCTTACACTACCTTGTGTTTGTGTTTGGCTTTGGAGTTTGTCTTTTAGATACCTTCACTGCAGCAACGCCACGCCCCCTCCCTCGAAGACATCTTCCTGCCGATCGTTATTCAACGAAGTCCACCGAAGGACGACGCGTTGTCCGAGGGTCGGAGGAGTTTCTGCCGCGGCCGGAAACTAACTAACTAAGGGTACCAAATGGTTTCTTATCTGCATGGCGCATTCTCTCCCCATCTTCTTCTTACTCTTCTTGTTCCGCTCTTTTTACTCTTCATCTCTCTCTCTATCCCTACCTCTCTTCTTGCTTTGATTCCTTGCCAGATGCCAGGTCGCAGAAATTATTTAATAAATTTTCATTTATTGCGAAATGCGAAAAGTTGAGATTGTCTTCGCAGGACTTCTGCATCGGGGTTCGAGGCGACTAGGAGAAAACCACGATGGGTCCTACTGAGTTCGGGGTCATCATAGAAAGAGATGAAGAAACCGTTGGCTATTGTGGCCTTTGGTTCCTCAGATATTGTTGAAGAAAAACCTCGTTTTAATCCTTCCTCTGGCTGTCTTTGGGAGTTTTGGGGTTTCTTCGCTGCGATCGAGGTCGTTGCCCTCTACCCTAATCTCTTCCATCATGGGAACCCCTCTCGAACCTCGCAAAGCCCCTTCGCGTCTAGACCCCGAGGGTTCCGGGTTCACGTTAATTGAATCGCAGATGGGGATGAAATAAACTTCTTTCCTCGTTCTTCTCGTCGCCTCCATCTCGTTCCCCACCGACCTAAAACAACATTTAATTAAATATCGCTCAGCGCGTCGGTTGAGCGAGCGACGACGAAGGGCGGAGGGATGGTGGGGGGCGTGGCCGGAGGCGTCTTTTTTCTCATTTCCACAGACATAAAAACTCACTTTGTTGGCTTTTAAATGTCTTCCGACATTTGGATCTTCTCACACTCACTCAGTTTACTCATTTACTCAGTCACTCATTTGCTCACCTTCTCATTTACTCACCCTCTCACTCATTTATTCACCCTCTCACCCACTCTGGCATTTTTTCCATCATTCACTCGCTGACGATCTCTTTCTTTCCATTACAGCCGCAGCATCAAAAGGGTCTTGGAAGTAGTGCTGTCTCGCTCTCTAATTAAAATCTAAGGTGAGTTTTTCGCTGACCTACTTTTTCACCACACACACACACAGAGACATGGTGAGGGGGAATTTGTATGCTTTTGCAAACAAAGGCTGCGCATTTCGAGCCCAACGAATGGCGACATTTTTCTAATTAAACACAGCCAGAGTTGCCAACCATCGCAGCCAAGTCCGACTGCCGTAGGGGAAAACGACGGAGAGAGAGAGGGAGAGACAGATGGCATTTGGGTGTCCTTGCGATATCCTTCGAATCGCTCCGCGAGCCCGATTTATATCCAAAATCCTTTTTAATATCCGCGGAAACATTTTTCATTCGTAATTTACGCTCCTTGGAACAGAGCAACAGTGGAAAGAGGGAGTGAGATAGAGAGAGTATGATAGAGAAGGTAGACATTCAGAGAGAAAGCGAACAAAAACTGAAAACTGGGTGAGAAAGAGGACGAAGACGTCGAGGAATTGAAGCGCCTCTGAAAGGATAAAAATCTAGTCGCAAGAGAGACAGAGAAGAAAGAGAAGAAGGAGGTGAAGAAAACAAAGTATTCGGGACAAAAGGCGAAGGACGAAGAGCGAAGGATCGACTGACGAACGAAGAAAGGAATGAATGAATCACGCGAAGCATCAGACAACGAGAAGGAGTCTATGAGAAAGAAAAAGAGAGAGTGAGGAAGAAGAAAAAGACAAAATGAGAGAGACTAACAAAGGTGAATACGAACAAGAGGCGAAGAAGAAAGAGGCGTAATGATGACTGCGTGACAATACAATAACAACAAATAGAAGAAGAAAAAACAACAGCAATGAATGGATGAGGAAGAGAAAAACAACAATGACAAAAATACTGAAAATAATAATAATGGAACGAGAGGGGGCAGATGGAGAGAGAAAGATAGAGAGATGTAGGGAAAGAGACAAACGAAAGGCCAAACAATGCCATGAACCACAAATTAGAGCCCAGATCTGGGTGAAGAGCTCAAGGAAAACAACGAAACCCCAGAAGTGCGCCAGAAGAAAATAGAGATTGAAAAGAGAGAGGAAGAAGGGAGAAGAGGAGACCGAGATCACGACATAAACTCCAGATGGAAAACAAAACAGGACTCCTCGGGAAGATAAGGAAAAGGTGAGCACGAAAATGAAAATTAATACGAACCACGGGAGAATCCACAAAGTGCTCCGACCAGATGAGGATAAGCGAGAAAATCTGAGAAGATTTGCGGACGGGAGGCTTCACAGATTTCCAGATTCTTCGAAATTCAAATCGCGAGGAGGTCGAGTCAAGAACATTAAACGATGATTAAGCGGCTCGGGGTCCCTCGAAGACCCGACATTAAATGCCCATAATTGCAAATGTCAGAGGGGGAGGTGGAAGAAGAGGAGATCGTTTGACGTCGACGAAGCCACTCAACGCCCGATATAAATCACTTTAGTGAAATTTTGATGTTCTCCTGCATTTGGAAAATAAACATTCATCTTGCGGTCTCATCTTTTTTTTTACCCATCTCCTCATCCCACCCTCGGCTGTCGTTAGCCAGAGTTTTCCTGGTTTCCCCCTCCATCTCCCCCTCGTCATGACAACCGGGAGACGGATGGGGGGAGGAGGAGGCGAAAAGCACGATGAACAGTTGCCTCCTCGTAATCCTCTTTAAGTCAATCGGATTGTCCTGTTTTGTGCACTTTGCAGCCGACCGCAGCGAGAGTCGACGCTTCCTGTTTCCATCCGTTTAAAACGAGATCCCTTCTCCACTCTCTCTCTCCTTCTCTCATTGCTTCCTCTCTCATTCCTTCTCCCCCTCTAAAGTGGCTTCGTTGTAGCGAGCAAGCAACAACAAGAAACACGCTCATTAATCATTTTGCGTGCAATAAAAACATGATATACGTGCGCCGTCCCGCTCGCACGTCCACCAGGGACCTTGCCCCCTTTTCTCGCTCCCCCCTCTCTCCGTCTCTCATGCCCTCCTCTCACCGAGCACCAGCGCCACGGGGGCGGTTCCGGGAACTCGACGAGATTTTCCGTAACGTTCGCTCGACCCTCGCTCGGGTTTCCTCGAATTTCCTTCGTTCTCTTTCACTGGGTTTCGCACTTTTAACCAATTTCCTTCTCCGCCCCCTGTTGGCTGCCTTCGTCGAACATGTTTGAACACGTCTCGAGGAACGTGTGTTCCGGCGTGTCCTTCGGTGCTCCTGTGAGTCCTGGTCGTCCTGCCTTCGCTTCTGTGCGTCCTCTCGTTTGGGTGTGTGTATGTGTGAGAGCTTCCTGTCGTCCCCGACGTTAAATAAATGCCGCGTGTCTAAACACAATTTAACCCACTTTGGCGTGGCCAACTCCCTCGCACTTTCCACCTCTTTGTCTATTGTCCTCACTCACTTCCTCTCTCTCTCTCTCACCCTTCTCCTCTGTCACTCCTCCTTTCTCTCTCTTACCACCAACCATCGTCTCTCTTTCTCTCCATCAGTCCCTCATGAAACACGTTGCTCTCTGTCCTGTCCTGTCCTGTCATCTCTTTAACTTTTCTCACTTCCGCTTCCGTTTTAATTTCTGTTTCTTTTTCACGTTCTCGTCTTCGATTTCTTCCTCTGATTCGTCTTCTTTTTCTTCCTCTTATTCTTCCTCCACCTCCACCTCTCTCCCATCATCACCCAAAAAATTTTCCGAAAAAATGATGGCGACGGCGTTGGTGCGGGTCCCCAAAATTGCTCCAATTAAGCGGAGGCCCGGCTCAGCTCGGCTGCTCTTTGTCTCCCGGTTCGGGGCCGGGTTCGTGGCAGGCGTTGTGATTAATATCGTCCCCTATCCTCCCCTATCGCCTGTCGTCGCTTGTCCTCCTGCCTGTGACATTGCTGTCTGTCACAGGCAGGAGGGAGCCCGGGAGCAAGACATGAACCAGCTGCTTGCGATTTTTGGCAAGGCCACCAGCTCCATCATCATCCTTCTTTCTATCTTTTGCAATCGACTTTCTTTGTCTTCGCCCTCTTCATCTACATCTTCTTCGTTTCTGCCTTCTCTTCCTCCGCCATCTTCACTTCCTCCTTGCGACTCCTGGCCCTCATCCTGGTGGCTGCTTTTTCCTCCTTAATTACAAGACGCCGTCCAGTATTCAGATTTCTCATCGTTCTCTCGTGTCTTCCTCGCGGCCTCCTCCTCTCACCCTTCTCCTCTCTCGAGCCCCTCGCAGATCTATAGCTTCCAAAGAAAAAGAGAAAAACGAAGGACCAAACGGTTCCTAGTTTTTGTCTCTGCGTCGGCCATTGTTGCCGGAGTTTTCGCATTTCCGGCACAGCTGCCGAAACGAAAGTGGGACAGCGAAGGCAAAGGCGAAAATGGGGATTGAGTTTGGATAAGGATAAATTGGGCGCGAGGATGAGAGGGAAGGATGGAGTGAGGGGAAGACCAAGTGAAGAAGAGTCAGGTGAAGATGAAGAAGAGTCCTCAAGCCCTAGGTTGAGGCATCCAAGTCATGGACACTTTGGATCCTGGATCTTCTCACTATGAAATTAATTCGTATGTGTCTAAAAAACTTCAGAAGGACTTTCAATAAACGTCCTAATTTCGTGAACATATCGATCCCAGATCCATGGACATCTCATCCTCTTCCCATAAACTTATTGATCCCAGGCCCATGAACATCTCGATCCCAAACCCATGGACCTCTCGATTTCATTCCCATGGTCATCTCGAACCCAGCATTATGGACTTCTCGATTTCAGTCTGACAGTCGTCCCAGACCCATCCTGACTTCCGACCACCACCCGCTTCCAATTCCCCACCAACTCGCTTCCAACTCCCCTCCCCACCAAATCATCTCCAACTCCCCTTCCCTCCCCACCCCATCGTTGCATGGTGTCGATATCCGTCACGGAGCATTAGCTGCCGTGCTCATTCCGAAGGAAGCTACTACCGACCACATTCATATTTGATATAATTTCTCTCTCTCTCACTCGCTCAACCCCCGCATCGTCCCCTCGAGACCTTCCTCCGACCACTCTCTTGCAATCTCTCTCTCTATCTGTGGGTCGCTCTCACCCCGCCACGTTGCTCACGTGTTAAATTAAATGATTTTATTGTCATAATTCTCCCACGACACTCACCCAACCCCACAGCTCAACTTGGGGGTGGGAGAGTCAAAGAGCGATTCTGAGAGAGAGTGGCGAAAATATGTCACAAATTGGGTCCATCTCTCCTTCATCCTTCACTCAACTAAATTTCTCCCCTTCTCGATGCTCAACCAGGGAGAAGTTGGAGAGTTTGGGACAGCGAGGAGAGAGCGAGAGAGAGAAAAGCTCTTGGATGAAGCGTTCGCGAGCAAACGGTGGCCAATTAAATCGGAGTAAACCCAAATTCTCTTCTCGTGCCGAAGGACATGCGGCGACTCTGGGAGATTCGCTCGGAATCGGACTCGGGTTTCTCTCTCCAAGGGAGCGAACTGTAATTGATTCTCGTGCCACGGAGAATCCTTCATCCTAGCTGGTTGGGGGTGGAGGTCATTCGCCGGGATGCTGGAGAAGTGACCAGATTCAAAATTCTCTCACTATCATTCTCTCTCTCCGAACGCAGCTTTCGCTCGCTCTCTCTCTCTTCGCTTCCACCCCAACATCCCCATCGAAGAGCAGCATCCTTGTCGATGGCCGAGCTTTTTGGGCTTCTCGCTCTCTATCTCTCGTTCACTTGTTCTCCTCGTTCGACGCGTTCTCTCTCGCTCCCACTCCTCATCCGTCTCTCTCACTCCCGCTGTCCATGTTGGCAGCTTCGTCGCCTCGCTCAGTTCACAGCATTTCGACAAATTCGCAATCTCGCAGTCAGTTGAAGAATTCGCTCGCGTTCGGTCGTCGGTCGGTCTCGGGCTCCATCGGAGGAGCTGCCTTTTGGTTTTGCTTGGAGTTTGGAGGAGTCCAGAGTAGATTTGTGTTGTTGTCCTGCCTAGTGTTGTTGTAATAACTGGTGTTGTTGTTGCGTGGTCCTGTTCACGAAGCGGAGGACACGAAGAGCCAGAGACAGAGCAGCAGCCGGAGTGCAGTGAGAGCTGATGGCAGTCGACGAGAACGAACACGAGGATGTGGGCGAGAACTCGGAAAGGAGGGGCGAATAAAAGGACGGACGAAGAGATGGACGGACGAATAAAAGGACTGACGAAAGAAAGGACGGACGAATAAAAGGACGGACGAATTGGAAGGACAGACGGATGGACGGACGATTGGTTTGCTGTGAAGAAGGACGTTTCTGGCTGTAAATCAGTGCGTTCGAAACCGAGTGCATCCTTCGCCTCGCCTTCGTCCTGGGACCCGCGGCAGCCCCGACGCTCACTGCGGAAAATATGCTCTGTGGTGTCTTTGTGTTGATGCGTCTGTCTCTGTCTCGAGCTCAGACTCAGGCTCAGGGTCTGTCGATGTGGCTGTGAATGTAGATGTGGATATAGTTGTGGCTGTAGATATGGATGTGGTTGTTGCCGTCGTTGTGGATGAGGACGTGGCTGCTGTTCGTACGTTGCGTACGGGTTGCGAGTTTGTGTGTGTGTGTTTGTGCGCGGCCGGAGGAACTTTTAAAAACTCATAAATAACCGCACTTAAAAAATTCTATTGCGAATTGTAAATTATTTTTGCCTCGTTGCGACTTTAAATGATCTCGGCAGAAACTCCTTCTCTTTCTCATCCTTTTCCATGTCTCTGGATCCTTCTCCATCTCTGTTTTCTCCTCCTTTTCCTTGTTTCTATATCCTCAATTTCCCTCTCGTTCTCTGTTCTGTCCTTCCGCTTCCAAGGGCAGCCAGGGGAAGTGCAGGAAGCGGAAGAGCGGTTGAGGAAATTGGAAAAATTGTCTGCAGCAACAACGGCAACAACAAGAGCAACCACAACAACAAAAACTACGGCAATAACAACAAGAGTAGTTGGTACAGCAACAATGACCACGATGTCGGAGATAAATTAAAACCCAAGAAATCGCATTCGCCGCACGCGAAGTCTTCGTTTTCATTTTCGATTCCGTTGCGCTTTCTTTAGCTCTCGCTCCACGTCTCGTTTTCGTCTCATTCTTTATCCCGTTCTCATTTCTTGCCTCGTTCGTAGCTGGAAATGAGCATCGTGGCCAGATGATCCATGGTTTTCTCTCTGGTGAGTCTCTCTTTTAGTAAATGAATTGATATTATTTTTTAGTTTATATTGCTTTGAAACCAAAAGAAATATATTTCATAAGTAAATGCGTATATAAATTCCAAATTTGTCTGTACAAATTGTATTGCTTCCTAAAACAATTGGAGAATCCTCCCTCTGTCCTAATTTGGAGCTTAGCTAAGAGATTGGAATTCTTATTGCAAAAATTTTTGGGATACGGCTTCATTTTGTAGGCTAAAATCTTCATTTAAATATTCGATTGAGAAAATCTTTCAAATGAGGCAAGTTCTGATATTAACATTCGTTTTCGAAATTCCTCGTAGTATTGTCAAAAAAACTCTTGCTTCTGATTATTTATTTAAATTGAGTGTAATGATAAATCATATAAAATAATCATTTAAATTCACTTTATAGTCCTCCTTTGAGACTCGATATAAATCAAGCTTTTCATATAAAATAATAACTAAAACAATAACTGAAAAAACCCTCTTTATAACGGTCCTCGTCAATTCAAACTTCTGTGTCCTCAACTCTTTCAATCACAAACCCTTCACTCTCAACGCTTTGTTTTCAATCTCATCATTCTCAGTCCCATCATTTTCAACCCCATCATTCTGAACCCCATCATCCTTAGCACCATCATCCCCAACCCCTTCATCATTCCCAACCTCATCATTCTCAACCCCATCCTCAACCCCATCCTAAATCTCATCATCATCCTCACCGCCATCATTCTCCACAACTTCCCCAACATCATCATCATCTTCAGCAGCCCAGACTCCGCAGAACCGCCTGTTGGCGTCGCCCTCCATCGATGAGTAAAATAATGATGGAAGTGCTGTGGGAAGCAATGCCACGACATTGACGTCCCCATGGCTCACAAGCACAGTAGAAGCAAAAAAAAAACACACTCCCTCTGAGATATGGACGCGATGTCGTCGATATAGTCGGGGCTGACATAGGGAGGGACATGAGGACTTACATAGAGACGAAAATGACGGACATATAGACCGACATATAGACCGACATATAGACTGACATATAGACGGGGATATAGACAATGATACAGACAAAGCTACAGATGAAATTACAAATGAACATGTAGGCAAAGACTTAGGCAGACTGATTGACATACAGAAGCTCAGACAGATGGACACACAGCCAAACACATCGACAGACAGACGTCTTCTATCGCTTCATTTGCATTTTAAAGACCTCGGAATGAGATGAACGGAAAAATTGATGCCCCGATGAGTGAGTGAGTGTCGGTCGCTTTAAATCGACTTGCGTCGACGAAGACATGTCGAACAGTCGCAGTTGTCCTCCCTCTGGCAGACGAATGGACAGACAGACAGTCAGATGGACAGACATCATAACAACAACAACAACGATCATAATAATAACACAACAATTGAGCATTGATATGGCGAGTCTGCTGGAGTCGTCGCTTCCATGAGTCGCGATGACGGTAGGATGCGAATGCTGTTGTTGTGGATGAAGTGTATCGTCAGACAAAGAGCGAGAGCAACTCAAGTACAACAACGAGAACAACAACAATAAGTACAACAATAAAAACCCACAACAGCAACAACTGTACATTTTTACGATTCTTTATTTTTTTTTTTTTATTTTAATTTTAATATTTTTTGTTTTCAACGATTCGAGTCGAGGGGCGAATGAAGTGCGGATGATGGAGAGGAGGAGAGGACGGAGGCGGCAGCGGAAATCGAACGAGTGGCGGTTGAGATCGCGGGGGAGTCCCCACCGCACACACACACAGAGTCACACACACGTATGAGCAGCTTGGCTGATGCTGATGACGCTGATGATGCCATATGCACTCATTTATTCCCTTTCCTCCGACGCTCACTCTTCTGCCCGCCTCTCTCTCGTCTTGCCAACGATCTTCTCATCTCACTCTTGCGCCATGTGCCTCTCTCTCTTCCTCTCACATTCCCCCTCTTTGTCGCTCCATCTTCTCCCCATTTCAATAAAAATATAAATATTAAATTCTTCCATCTGCCTGTTGCGAACGAGACGAATGAAACCGGAGAGAGAGAGAGAGCGAATATGAATGCTAGAGGGAGAGAGTGAGAGAATGAAGAGGGGGACAGAGGGAGAGGAAGGAATATGAATAAGGGAAATGGTAGGAAGAAGAACGCAAGACGAGGACAGAAATTAAATGAGACCATTGTCACTCTTCACTCGGAGGAAACGAGGCTGGATCCATTGTTTAGGAGAAGTCGTTGTTCCTTCTTTCTCCCACACCATTCTAGATCTCTTTCTCCACCGCTCTTTCTTCCACTCTCTCTCTCTCCCAAACCTCTCTCCATCACTCTCCCTCTTCGGCAATCCCTTCCACTCCCTCATCAACCACTGCAAGAGGTCCTTCGTTCGATCCTCGTCCTCTGTTCGTGGCCTCGAGAGCACTTTTGCCGCGCGCTGGGTCGATTGGGAGGTGGTTGATGATGAAGCGAAGAGAAGGAGATGGAGGGGAAGTCGTCGCAAGCTGTGAGCGCAGTCGGCGGTTTCCATTGTCGGAGCCTCGCCCCCCACCTCTCCGCATCCACCGCCTCAGCCACTTGAACACATGTTGGGCGCTCATGAAATTGCGCCAAACCGCACCCATGTTCGGCGCGCCATTTTGTTTAACGATCATGGCGATGGCGGTCGGCGCCCGGCGGCCAATGTTCGCAGCAGTTTCCGCCATTTTAATTAAGGCTCTCGCCATGATTACCATGAGGCAAACCATCAACACCTCCCGCTCTTCACCTCCACGGCTCTCTTCATCTTCATCTCTCTCGCTATCTCCACCTCTATCTGCAGGAGACCGTGTTTTCTCTTCCGATTCGGTAAAAGTCGTTGGATCGCCGAAAACTCTCAAACAAGGACAACGGCCGCCTTTCTTCCTCTCGCCTATCGTCCTTCTGGTCCAAATTCCAGATCCTTTCGCCGTTCGTCTTCTTGGCCATAAATTATTCAAAACAAATTGCCTGCTCCGATGGCTCCACTCGATCCTCGGCCCTCGTTGGCGGATGACTTTTTATTGTGATGCAAAGCAGCAGAAACATCAAAAACAACAACTACACAGTCCAACGAGAACACCACTCAGAATGGCATCAACAATAGCCCCAATGACAACAACAAATTGCCATCAACAACACGGAGTCGATTTTTTTGCATCACTCTTTCAAATTATTTAAATATATTTTCCGCTCCTCTTCATCTTCTCACCCTCTTCTCTCACACTCCTCACCCATTCTTCACTGTCCCTCTCTCTGTTCCTTCCCTCTCTCTCTTCTCGTTCTCATTGCCATTCTCCATCTCCATTTCACTTTTGTCGATCGACTTCTTCGTCCTTCGACTCCCTTTTTCTGCCTTCTCTCGACGCCTTCATTCTCCTCGTGGCCTCTCGAGTCGAAAGCAAATAGAAGCGAATCCCTCGGCGCCAACTACAACAACGACAACAACTACCATGAAGTTGGTGGAAAAAGTGGTGACTGGGGGAGATAGGAAAAGGGTTTGCTGGAGTCAGTTCTAAGGGGTCGGTAGGTGTTTGAGAAAAACATCCAATATGTACACGAATAAATAAATAACTGGAAATCAATCAACAAGTGGTTCTGGCGCCCTCCGACCCCGCCCCTGGATCCTCGACCTCTTCTCCTTCGTACCCAACTCTTTCGTCCTTCATTCTCTTTCCCCCATTCACCACCACAAGGACGTTCTCGACTGGTTTCGTCCTCCTCCTCCACGTCTCGCGCTCGAGGACATTTTTCCGATTTTTCGCCTCCTCTGGGAACCCTTCTGTGTCGACCCTTGACGTTGAGCTTCTGCTGCTGCCACCGCCAACGGAGGAGGCAGAGGCCAACGACTGAAACATCGAGTTGAGTTCTCCACAGCTCCGATTCCGTCCAAGTTCTATGAAACCCTCCTGGCCTCGACTGCTCCAGCGACCCTTGTTTCGAATGCCGGCATTAAAATTTAAGGATTACAACTTGTGTTCCCTTCACAAGCTCCCTTTGGCACACTCTCTCTTGCTCACTCTCACTCATTTTCGTTTCATCTCCCTCACTCGGGTGTCCTCGCGAGTGGAAACAGAACTGAAAAAATTCCTCCGGATTAAACGATGTCAACCGATGTCCATCAGTCTCCACTCAGACTCTTTCTCTCTCTCGCTTAATTTGAGTTTTAAAGTGTTTTAGAGAATTTCGTCCTCTTTATGAAGAGGTGACATTTTTTCTTGAATCCTTGGTTCCACCGACCTGTTTCTGATTCCTTCACCTCAATCAGATTCCACAGATGACGATCGCGGTTGGTGGAAGAAATCGTTCGTTTCTCTCTGAATCCCAGATCAGATGCCTCTGGGCAGCCGGAAGCAATCAAAGCACCATCATTGAAAGTGTCGAGAGAGAAAAAACAGCAACACCATCGATAATAGAAACAACACCAACAATGACATTATCATTGCTACAACAACAAAATTATGGACAACGACAACAATCCCATACACAACAACCACAATAACAACTTTACAATGCCATCGCCTCCACTGATCAATGCGGATCCGTCGCCGATCGAGCGAGTCCGAGGTTTTGAAATGATTTCGAAGAGCCCTCATTTCCTCGCACAGAGAGAAGGAGAGGGGAACAGACAGACATACATAGATAGAGAGACAGACTTCGATGTCTGTCGAAGGGGACAACGGAATTTCTGCCCCCGCAGCTGGACAGACGGATGACGGCGAGCGGATGCCGTCGACGGTCGATGCTGATGGCGACAACAGAGGCGTCCATTGTTTTTAATTTGTTATTTTCGGACGTGATGTTCTTGTAGTTGTGATTATTGCTGTTGCTATAGTTGTTGTTATTGGTATTGCCTGTGGTTCTACAACTATGCGGTCGCATAAATGTCCCTCAAGTTGTCCCCTATGATCCCTCCTCACTCCTCTCTCTCTCTCTCCCTCTCCATCGTGTGATCGCAATTTCCCACCCTCGTTTTTATGACTTTTCACATGATTTTCAATGATTACTTTAGTGAGTCGAGTCGGTTATTGTTATTGTGGTTGTGAAAATATTCACCATCCGGAAGTGTCTCGTTTATATTGAAATTTCCTACAACAACAAGAATAACAACAAATAGAACAACAACAACGTATAGAGATAATAATTAGTATAAGTTGAATCCCCCATCGACGTTGGAATTTTGTAAGAGTTTCCAGGTCACTCCATTCAAGGCTGGCGGAAACCCCATCACGGGAAGTTACTAAGCCCTAATCCACATGGGGGAGTTTCCTCCATGACGGAAGCGGAAGTGACTAGAAGACTAGATGTGAAGTAGGTGATGGGAGGTGAAGCAGAAGTGAAGTCACCTCAGGCGAAAGTTGTTTTTGTTTATTTATTTTGGGGATACTTTTGGAGGTTTTTTTTTGCTCTCAATGTGGTTGTTGCCACTCGTTATTGTTGTTTTTTCTTTCTTCCACGAAGTTGTATCTTTCCTCCCGATGTTGCTGTTGTTGTTTTTTGACTTCCAGTCGTTCTAGTTTTAATTTTCCAAACGAACGAGCGCGAACTTTAAATTCAAATGTCGTCCTGCGGCCCCACTCAGTCCATCTCATGTCATTTCTTCCTCCTTTCACTTCTTCTGCTTCTTCATTTCCCCCCTCTTTCACTTCTCCCTTCCCTTCCCTCTTCCATCTCCTTTCACTTCTGCCTTCTCACCTCCCTTCCTTCTCTATTCCTCATCGTCGCATTCGATTCCTGTGCTTGCATTAATTACGAGCGATTTCACATCAAGTCGGACCAGGGCGGCAACAGCGAGGGGATCACGATGAAGTCCTCGAATCCTCGGAGCAAAGGAAGAAATGCTTTTGACAGACATTCAGATTTCTGACAGGCATGACTGGAGAGAGAGAGAGGGACCGACCAGAGAAAGGACCATGAACAATCCTCGAGATCCTTGATTCCAACTTTAAGTTTAAAGTGAACGAATCAAGGCGAGCCTCCTGCACAATGCTGCCAGATCGTTTAAATATGCAGCTAAATATTTGATAAAACACACGAGCAGACGAGGATTTCATGTTTATTGCACAGAGAAAATGAGGGAGCCAGAGAGGAAGAGGCTGACAGTGATAGTGTGTGAGAGATAGAGTGTGTGAGGGAGATAGTGTGTGAGAGAGATAGCTTGTTACATAGTCTCATGTGAGTCCCTGCGATTGTGGCATCCCTGGCGCGGCGGTGACAACGAACGCCAAAAAGTATGCAACGCTTCCTGCAACGCCTCCTGTGCGTGATGGAGAAGGAGAGAACGAGGGTGTGTGAGTGAAAAAGTGAGTTAGGGTGTGTCTGTGAGAGGGCGTAAGTGTAAGTGAATGAGGAAGTGTGAGTATGTGAGGATGTGTATGTGAGGTTTTAAAAGCCATCAAGTATGCAAATTAAAAGCAAATTTATCAAATTTGTGCAAAGTCTCCGTTTAACACAGAAAACGGCAGAAAACAAAAAAAAAATAATAAACTCAGAGCCAAATTAAAATGTGAGGTAATTAAAAATTTAGCTGGTGGTGCGAGGATAGTTGGCAAACTTTGTAAACGAGCAGTTTAGACAAAATACAAGATTTATTATTTATGTAAATTGGCGGAAGTTGAATGAGTTGAGAGAGGCAGAGGAATTTCGACCGAAAAATAAGTGTCGACGTCACAAAAATTTATTCGAATCTTGCTTCAAGTGGTCATCAGAATGTCCACCAAGATTCCCCAGAATCTCCACTAAATGTCTCCAAACACCTCACGAAACTCTCCGCCTTCGACACGACCGGAAACCGAGATTGCGATCCGGACAATCAAAGTTATGTTTGGAAAATGGAAAACTCTCCACGAAATCTCCACGGAACATGCATCAAAAACATGCAGCAAAAAACTTGAATTGTGAGAGAGATATAGTATGTGCGAGTGGGACAGGTTGATGGCGGGCGATATTCAAATGACCACGACACACATTCTACACATTTAAGCCGGAATTCTTCGACAGAAATCTGGGCAGAATCTCCGTCGTCGGTCGACCTCGGTTGAAGAACCTGGGTAAATAATTTCCATAAAATAATCTTCGTCCCGGGAGAGAGAGAAGAGGGAGAGATATGAGAGAATTGGAGAGATAAGAGGGACAGAGAAGGTTGGATAAGAGGGACAGAGAAGGTTGGATAAGAGGGACAGAGAAGGTGAGATAAGATATGGAGAGAAGGAATAATGGAACAAGAGAGAGAAAGAGAAATTATGGTATTTTAATTCACAGACACCCTGTGCGAGTCCACAAGGATACTCTGCGTGGCCTCATAACGGTGTGTATGTCTGTGTGTGTGTGTCTGTGAAGGTGTGTATGTGAATGTAGGTTCCTTTGTGTGTGTGGGAGTGTTATTGTTGTTGTTGGGAAGCTCATAACTTTGTCAAAACCCGACAGAAAGTTTTTTGTGTGTTTGTTTTTGCTGTCGCAAGGATGCTGATGGTGTTGTTTTTATTCTTCTTGTCGTTGTTGTTATTGTTTTTATTGTTGTTGCTATTGTTTGGCTTTTTCCTGCCGTTGTGGGAATTCTGTGCAATATACTTTTTTGTTGTTGTTGTTATTATTGTTCGCTCTTTCATTCGTTGTTGTTGTTCCTTTTTCCAGGATGACATTCTTTCAGTTTTGCGTTTTTATCCGACCAGAGTTGCCAACAATTTCCTTTGCTGCGGTGTTGTTTGTTTTCCTGTCTCTCTCACCCACACTCTCTACCTATTCTCTGTCTCTCTCCCTCACGTTTGCCTTCTTTATCCCACTCTCTTGATGGAGCGAATGTTTTCACAAACTTCGGCGCTCACGTTATTGTTTCTCGTCGTCCCCGGACGCCTCCCTCGCCTATGTTGTTGACGTTGTTGTTGGGAAGTTATTGCAGTTTTGAACCGCAAATCGATGCACTTTTTCACTGTCGCTCGCCCACGGTCCCCGCCCCGCCCCCGCTGCGGCCGAACTTTGTGTCCAAATCGTCCGGAGACGCGCTTCCGGTTCGAACATTGCGTTCGCTTCCGGTCGCGGTCCTTCGAAAATCTAATGGGATTTTCGGCAAATCGCGTGGGGATTTTCGGACATCGATGCCGATTGATTTGGAGATTTTCCACGGTTTTCACTTCTGCGAATTTGGAAAATGGTTTTGAAGTTTGAATTGAAAAATTTTAATTTTTTTATTGGATGGATTTTTTCAAAATTGTTTGAAAGAAATTGTTGAACGAAGTTAAAGATATTTTATGAAAAAAAAAAATCCTTTAAACTGAAAACATTTCTTCATGAATTATGAATCTCAATTTTAAATTTACTATATATTTTGTTCATATTGTTCAAATTCAATTTATCTTACAAAAAAATGGTTCTGATACTTTTATTTAAATTTTTATAGTTTTTTGATTTTTTTGTTAACCATTTGTTAACCTATTTGTTAACCATGGCATTAAGCCAGTTATCCCACCATCATTAACAACATCAGTGTACAACAACTGCTCCAAAGAAATCTGCTCCGGTAAAGGAACTCGTCTAATTAATTGAAGAAAGGAAACGCATTCAACTCGCCAGCACCGAAGGCGATGTTCTTCTCTCTCTCACTCCGTATCTACCTCACGCTCACTCTCTTCTCTTCCTACTCTCTGTCTCGTACTCTTCATCCGCCCCTCATCGTCTGCTCCATCGCCCGCCTAAACTCCGCAGGATTTCAATTCGCGCAGGAACCGCAATAGTCGCCCGCAGCCAGAGTCGCGGATAAATATTCCCAAGACAACAGCAACAACAATGATGACAAAAACATCTCACCAACATTGGCGATGAGAAAGATGAAGAAGAAGAAGAAGAAGAGGGGAATGAGCGATAACAACAACGCATCGCCTCGCGAAGAAAAGAATCCCTCAAGGATTTCGCAAGGCAAACAAAAGTCGCTTCGCGCAGATCCTTTCAGCGCTCATGCAAAATACAGCCGCTAGCTAAAAACAGCAACAACAACAAGAACCACATCAACAATAATGATGGTGATGGAAAGAGAGAGTGTGAGAGAGAGGGAGATAAGATGAAATAATTTGCCAAACTGAAAAGATCTGGCATCAGCGCTGAATGCACGTAAAACTGCGCTCAGATGCACCTCAGGATATCGTGAGAGAGTGTGAGTGGGTTGACGTAAGAATGTGGGAGTGTGTATGTGTGTGTTTGTGTCACTACGATAAAAGCAACAACAACAACACCGTCAGGATGCTGCCAGGATGTTTGCAGCCGTAGGGATCGCCGCAACTTGCGGACGAGGACGAGCGAGCGCCAAACGATGTCGAGGTGGGGACGCCATCAAAATGAAGTCAACTTCTGCACTTTTCACATCAAAATTTCGCGCTCTATTCATAGGGCGAATCCACCCTCCTTCACTTCCTCCTCATTCCACTCCCCCTTCCACCCCTCATCATCATCTTCCTCACGCCCTCCATTCGGTCGCCCTTCGTTCTTGGTGCATTGAATTTGCATGACTTTCGAGAAAAATGCGAACATTTTAAATTTCTCCTCTGTCCTTGTTGTAGTTGCAGTGATTGTTGTAGCTGTGGAGATTGTTGTTGTCACTACTGCTATTTTCGCCCCCCAATTGTTGTTGTTGTTATTCATCTCATGCAAGTATACTTGTTGTTGTTGTTCACCTCATTGTTATCCCAACCTCAGTCTCGCCCTCAGCTTCGCCTGGGCCACCGTCAGCGACTTCACCAAGTGACTTCTTTACCTGGATTTTTCGCTCTCTCCTTCTCACTTCTCCACCCTCTCTCTCTCTCTCTCCTCTAGCCACACACTCTACCGTTGAGTGGGCGTGGCATGACATGGCCGTTCCCGAGCGTAACTTGTTCGCTCGTTTGTCGGATTTTAAAGCTTACGAGGATTTTGGGAACGTTTTGTGCTCACAAATTCATGGGATTTTTAATGACTCCTGCGGTGAGGGAGGGCGCCGTGGACGAAAACAAGGATCTGTTGGCGAGGGGCAAATTTTCACTACTTTCGTTGAAGTTATCAGAGATTTTTGTCACCCACATTTCTCACAAACGGTGTTAAAGTGATTTCAATTGATTTTTCTCACTCTTTAGAGATTTTTTAATATCACAAAATATCAACATTTTTTACTATGGACTATTTGTTTATTTCTCCCATCGAAACTCTCAAGCAAAAAAGAACGTCTACACCAAAGATTGAAAATTCCTTCTCAATCCCTTCAATAAATAGCGGACTTTCTCTCGATCCTCTCGCCTCTCTCATTCACGCCATCTTCCTGCCAATCGACACTTCCATTTGCGAGGGAATGACTTCCGCTTTCTCGCCTCACTCTCAATGCTGATTCCATCACTCCATCCTTGATTCCATCGCTCCATCTTTGATTCCATTGCTCAATTTCTAATTCCATCGCTCCATCGATCCGTGATTGTGCATTCGACTTGGGAATCAAATTTAAATTCATACATTCCTCAAAATCTGAGTCTCTCCAGAGTCTGTGGAATCGACCGAGTCTGGCGTTCGATCAAATGTGCATCGTGAGTCCATCCAGTGGCCAGGACCTGGGGGGAGCTTCCCCCGGATCCATTGTGAATGCAATGCGAGGCATTTTTCATTAGCCAACATCGGTTGGTTGGGAGTCGAGCGGGAAGCGAAATCGCTCCGAGTGGCTGAGCTGAGCGTTTTATCTTCCACTTGGCGCGCAATAAATTTCGAAACTTGCAACATTTGCTGCACGAAATGGGCGCCATTTTCCGCATGAATGCCACGCCCCCTCCCTCCACTTGATGTCCTGCCAGAGTCTAAGCCTCGTCCTCCACCTGACCCTCGACGTCAGCCGATGCCGTCCTAAAGGATTCGTCCTCGCGGCAAAAGACGCTCGCCCTCGTCTCGATGGAAGGAAGAATCTTCACATATGCCAACGAGTGCCGCTTCCTTGCGCCTGAGGACACACACATGCGAAGGATCCCCGTGATCCGCGGGCCAGGACTCGTCTCAACTTTGAGTCTCCATTTGTTGCTCGGGACTCGAGTCATTCTTTTTCCGCCTTCGGTTGTTTCGACGTCGCCGTCGTCCTCTACGTGCGGTGACAGATGACAATGTCGGCAGGACGACAAGGACGAAGGGAGGATGGAGAGTGAGGTCGACGACAAAGGCAACGCATGGAGTGTCCTTCCGCATCCTTCGCAGCCTGTTGATGCCATGGAGAGTGCTTTTGCCAAGTATTTGCCTTTGGCAGCGACTCGCGTTCGTCTCTTGGCCCATTGTTTTGTGTTGTTGTTATTGTTGTTGATTTCACTCCTTTTTTGTGTAATATCATTTTTTTCTCTCGTTCTCGTCGTTCGACAAAAGGCAGTGGGAAAAAGGCGGGTTCACGTCGAAACGGGGCCGAAATCCCAAAATCAACACAAAAGCAAAGACACAACAACAACCGACAATAATGAAGACAACAACAACAATTGAAATTCATTCCTTTTGTTTTAAACCCTCGCGAAGACAATGACACGAGGTGCGGCGAACCGAACCGAACAAAAACGAAAGGACGCCGTACGAAGTGGGCCAAACAGTGGGACGACAGATGGGCGGCTGATGGATCGCCTCGAAATCTGCATCTAAAGAGCCTGTAATCAGAGGTCGGTATTGTTTTGAGATGGGTGGGCAGGGGATTCGGGTTTTGAGTTTTGGGTTCTATTTAAATAGTACTTTATATAGGGCTTTAAAAAGGTCTTAAATAGTGCTTCAAATAGAAGTTTAAAGTGGGTTTAAAAGTGGGTATCAAATAAGGCTTTAAATATGGCTTTACAAGTAGATATGTATCTTCATACATCACAATGTCATAGGAGTTAAAAAAAGATTTCAAACAGAGATTCAATGGGGGTCAGAAAAGGGTTTAAAATAAGGCTTCAAATATGGCTGTAAAATGTAGATATACCAACAAAACTACATCATCACCTCAGAACACCCCATGCCTTACTATACTCTACAATATCGATATTCTGTACATTAATTTTCCTTCTCTCATCTCTCCAAACTCAGTCCAACTAACTCCTGGGCTCAATCAACTCTTTCCATCCCAATCCCACCATCGTCACCTTCGTTCCGAGCCATTTGTCCCACTGTGGCGTGTGAATCCCTCGTCGTCTCTCATCCTCCGTCCTCGTTGCCACCTCATTCATTGAGTTCTCTGGCCGGGCATTGTCGAAATCGTCGGAACCCTCTTCAGTCGAGGCGGTTCGCTGATTTCACACATTTAGCACTCGTGATTCCACTGATTCAATAAAACAAATGACGAGGACGCGGACGAAGGACCAGAGCTGGCACAGGATCAGCATTAGCAGCAGGAAAACGACAAACCGAGGCCGGGGGAGACGAAGCCAACGGAAGCCGACGACACAAAGCAATTAATGCGCGGAACAATCGCCCGGGACGAGGAAACCGCGAGCAAACAATGGGCCGAGTGGTCGGAAGGAATCGACGAACCGACGGCGAAAATGGGACGCGAAAAGGGTACGAAAGGCAACAAAAAATAGAAATGCCATTCAGCGAGGAGGAAGGACGACGATGTCGAGGACCGAGGATGAGAAAGAGGACGAGGACGACGATGAGGATGAGGACGAGAAGGAGACCGAGGGAACGTGAACGAGCGGACGAAGGACAAAAAGCAGCCGGACGAAATGAAAAATTAATTATCCCATAATTTTATGGTTGATTCGCAAAGCAAGGGTTGCGCTCAATTGCGCTTCGGGCGAGTCCTTTGTTCGGCTCAACCCTCGCCCCCACCTCCTGCATCCCACGAGGACTCTCTGGGTTTCGATTTCGATCTCGATTGGGATTTCGTTGACGATTGGGATTTCGATGACGTTCGATGGCGCTGGGATTGTTTGTCGGTCACATCGATAGTGCTTATCCTTATCCACCAACAGCCCTTCTCACTCTCTCTTTTTTCTCTCTTTCAGGTCCTTTTCGACGTCGCAGCCACCCGGGACCGAGGCTGAGACGCAGGAGCCCTTCTCTTGTCGCATGTGAGCCGCACATGTGAGTTCCACATGCAGAAAGAGTAGTCCATTTCGATCCCTCTTTCTCGCTCCCACTCTCTCTTTCTATCATTCCACCCCTCTCTTTCTCCATCTCCACGTGTCGCCCTCTCAAGTGGCGACCCGCTGAGGCAGCCCTGGCCCGTGCCGTTCGCAGCATCGGCGTCTTCGGCCCCGATCCTCCGTCGTCGTCCGCTCAACCCGACCTCCGGCGACACCGCTTCGTCCACCATCGGGACCAGATGTCGACGCTTCGTCGGATCGATGGACGTCGTCAGGGGTCGGGGAATTTCGGTGAGACTTCGACTAACTTTCGGCAGTTCGAGACGTGGGATTGCGTCGTCGACCCGTTGACACAGCGATGCCACCCCTTGCGCTTCATCGTGGGCGAAAAAAAGACGAGAAAGCGATGAGAAAGATGTGACGAGGAAGAAGAGAAGCGGATGATGTGAAGAAGATGAAGCGATGACGAAGAACCGAAGAGGAAAAATCAAAGAAGAAAAAGAAGAAACGGATTCGCCGGCAGACGAGACGAAACATGTCGTCGCCATGTGTTCAACAAATGGCGGGACGGCGTTGCCACACCTCGCAGATTCGGGACAGAAATCGGAAATTCATCGAGGGAGGGTCGGGGTCGAAGGTCGACCTTCGTCTCCCCCACCCCCGCGCCGATAGTCACGATTTGCATTTCGAACGGAGAAATTGGACGGCGACGTCGATGGTGACAACGTTGTCGTCGACGTCAACGCCGCAGTCGCAGTTGGCGCCGATGTCGCGACGCTTTGAATTTCAAATCCATGCAAATCGTAGTTTTTTATCTCGTTCTGTCTGACGATTCTTGTTGTTGCCTTGTCGGATTTTAATTTGTTTGTACATTTTTGTATTTTTTTGGTTTTTAAATTTTTTGTTGGATTTTGTATTTTTTGCCCGATTTTGATTTTTTTCCTTGTTTTTGAATTTTATGTGAGTTTTTGAATTTTTTTGTTCGTTTTTAAAATTTTCTTCCTCCTCGTCCTCTTCGTCATTGTGATTGACTAGCGTTGTTGTTGTTGTGCGTTCCTGTTGCTCTTCGCTAGACCTCGGCTCTCGTCGTTACCGGACGGCGTCGTCGTCGTCTCTTATCGATGACAGTCGGCGGTTGGGGTCACGTGTGCATTAATTACAACTACAACGACCATTGACATTATTATCATATGTTACAACAACAGCAATAAGCATATCAAGAAAAATAACTGACAAACAAAATCGGACAAACAAATAACAGAAGAAAAAACAGAAGAAATAATTTACCATAGAACATGGAAAAAATCTAAATATTTTCAAATTCACTAGAAGCAATAACAACAATAATATCGAGCACAGCAACAACAACACAACAACAATAAAAAATAGCACCAATAACACTAACAACAATTGACCGTTAATCAGAGAGGAAGCACTCGAGGAAGTGATGCCGTTGTTGCTGTTGTTGTTGTTGTTGGTGGAGGGGGTCAGAGGAAGTGAGACGGAAATAGATTCTCGGCGAAGGGCACGAAACGGGTCGCGTCGTACAGTGTGGAGCAGGGAAAACGATTGTCTATGGTAATGCGGTTTAATGGGAGGCGAGGGAGCCTCATTTCGATTATGGAGATTTTCGATTTTGAAGAACTCAAGCATAGTTTTCCTGATTAAAAGTAGTTTTTGAGTTGATTTTCATCAGAAACCACTTTGTTACATCGACCATGTCACAAGGAACCATTTCGAAACCCTTTCGAAAACCCCTCAAAAACATCCCTTGGATCATGAAATCGTCACTCTCTCTCGCTTAACACTAAGTGACCATCTCTGACGCAATCAGGTTCCCATCGCCCCACTCCAAAAATCCGTCCCGACCACGGACTTTAACCCACGACTCCAATCCCGCCGGAAGCTGTTTGAATTTTAATCCTTTCGCGTCTCTTTCTGGCATGTTTCAGAAGCCACCCTTAACCCTTCAACGACCATCGAGAACAACGCGATTTATGAATTGAAATTGTCGCGATTTTCGCTAGTTTTCATCAAAATGTTCTCATCATTTGTTGTCGTCGTTGTAGTTGTTGCTCCCCTTATGTATGGTGTTGCTCTCCTTGTGTTAATTGCTGCCCTCGTCGTGTTTGTTGCTCACTCTACCCATCTCCCTCGCACACACGTCGGCGCCCCCTGGCAACAATGCAAATGCGAGCGAATCTCGCGCCAGGGCCGATGGGCGAACGGTCGGACGGCCGACAGGCGACGTCGACGCAGGCAGCGAAAAATTCTCGCTTTCACTCACACTCGTATTCATATTCATTCAATCGAAGTCGCTCGCACGCACACGTTCTTACTTTCGCTGTCACTCACACTAACTCGGGGTGTTCCGTTTACTCACTCATATTCTCGGCTGCTCCGTTCACTCACACTCGCTCATTCACTCACACTGACTCACTTACATATGCTCGCTGACGACTCTCTCGCTCGCACTCGTGTCGAACGACCGACGCACGGCAACGCGAGCCTGACCGGAAGATAAGAGCTCGTTCTTCTTCGGCGTCGTCGTCGTCCGCTGCCCGCTTCTCGGTCGACGCTTGTTGATCGTCGTCGTCGTTGACGTCGGCGGCGTCGTACGATTTTGTCATCGTCGGTCGGCGGCAGTCGGTTTCGAGCAGCGGCGGAGGTCGGAACGCGTTGCTGCGTGCGCGCTTCGTCCCCCGGAGGACGATGGGTCGGTCGGTCGAAGGCGAAGGGACAACGAGGTCCCTGGCCGCGGAGGATTTTTGAAAAAATAACGGACGGCCGCGTGGATCTGGCAACGCTCTTTAATCCAGTGAAGGAGGTGGAGGCGTGTTTATTGAGTTGGGTGGAGAAAGGGGTGGAAGTATCTGAATTCCTACTGAAGCAGAGGGGCGCGAGGAGGTTCTGTGTATCTGTGAAATGCGCTTAATTGCCCTCAATCGAAATTAATTGATAGGCGAGCGTTGGATTCTGGACGGCGGCAACAACATCGGCTAGTAAAACAACAACAACAAACACGAATTGAACAACAACCACGAGTACGACTACAACTCCAACAACAACAACCAATGGGAGAAGATAAAAGGGTTCGGAGCGAAATGTTGGAATTTTATTTGATTTGATTTATTCGCGGAGCAATTGAAATGAATTGAAAACAAATCAATCTACGCGATCCGATGGAGTATCCGTCGGATCCGTATCTACAGCTGGAGGAGAATTTCGTAAATCAATTAACGCCAGCGCCTGTGGGCAGAGGAAGAGGAGAGAAATGCGGAGTGGAGTCCAGTTGATGGTGAGTGAAATTTCAATTTAACGCTAGCAACAACTTGTTGCATCCGTTCGAATCGATTTCAAAGCGCCGAACGCATCCCGCAGATACGAAAAATGAACAGCGAGATACGAATGTGGATGAGATGAGGTTGGGGGAAGAGAAGTTGGGCCAGAGCTCCGAGCACAATGCGGATGTGGCTAAAGTGATTCTGATTGTATCTGGAATATACTCAGGTCTCATTGTGTGATACAAAACTATCTGAATGCAATCGATATCTTTGACCTTCGTCTAAAGTTCTAGTGAAATGAGCATTCGTCGCTTTGTCGAACGTCCACAATCTCCCAGATACACGCACGCACCTATCCATAAGATACAATTGTATCTAAAGGTCGCTCGGTGTATCTTTCGATGGAGCGAGCGACAAATTTCGACACAAATTGTGTAAAATTCTGCCGCAATCGCCTTGTAAACCGTTATCTCGCACAAACACACACACACATGCTCAATATTGTGGCCGATAACGGGCCGATGAAGCGGTTAAACTTAACCTTTGAATCGCGATCCCTTATCACCGAAACCCGCAGCTCCCGAGTCTCGCACGATAACGATTCGGTTCCATCTACCGTCGTCGTTGGCCCGAGCGGCCCTCGGATCGTTTGTCTTTTTTGAGTTCGGGGGCCGATCGACGCCTCCTCGGTATCTGCCCAAGGCTCCCGGGCCAGGCCATGACAAGAGCCATGAGCCATGAGCGATGATGGCGTGGCGCGCGAATCGTTCGCCGCTGACTCAGCGACGCCGTCGACGACAGCTGGTTGAAATTTTTGGGGAAAGCGAAAATTCGAAAAATTCAACAATTTCTTTCGATGGTCCCTTATGTTTCCACAGCATGGAAATTTATTTAAAATTGTTTTATGAGTTCCCTCCATTTGTAGTCTTTTTTTGCTTTATGCTACTTCATAAATTTCACCTCCCTCTTTTCATGACTAAAATTCCTATATCATTGGCAATAACACTTTGTCTCTTTCGATCCCTCCATCTCTCTCTTTCTGCATCGTACTCTTGGGCTTCCTTCGTCCTCTTTCGTGGGATTAAAAACTCATAAAAATGATGAAAAACAACAGACCACAACCAAAACGAGAACTACAATAACTATGAGAATTACAAGAATAAAAACACTGATAAATACAACAAAAACACCGTCAAATACAACAAGCGAACCGACTAATACAACAAAAACAACACCGACGAAGGACACAAAAAATTGCTGACGTCGGTCGCCGTCGCAAAAACGAGACCCAACTGGCAGAGGGGCGTGGTGGACGAGGGGCGGACCGAGAAAACAGACGATGATGGTGGTGATAGAGGAGGAGGAAGAGAAGAAGAAGAGGAAGCGATGGAGGCGGGGGCTGGGGATTTTTATTCAACAGGAAAATCCCTTAATTGGAATAAATTAACTAATATTGCGCTTGTGTTTGTCTCTGATGTCGCTGTCGTTGTTGTTGTTGTTGTTGTCGTTGTTGCTACAGCAGCTCTTCCTCTTCTAGAGTGAGTGGGGTTGTTCAATCTCCCTCCCTCTCTCTCTCTCTTCGCCTCTCGTGTACATGTGTCGCCTGGACCGCATCTGTGTCAATCGGCGTGTCGGTATGAGGTGGTGTGTATGTGTGTGTGTATTTATGTAATTTACATGTGGTTTATGAGGCTCGAGTTCCGCACCGCCCCGCCCCCTCAGCCATCGTCTCGCCCGCCTCCCTTGGTTCGCATAAATTTCCCCTAATCACTGCCATTTACCGCGTCGGACGGATGTCGGCGGAAAAATATGGCAACGCCGATCATCATCGGTCGCAGCGATCAGGCGCATCCTCCCCTCCTCTGCCCTAGTCGCAGCGTTGCCAGATGTGAACTAATCTGCCATCCACGGACGCTTCACACTTCATTCGAATCGTGAAATCGGGGCGTGTCGAGCACCAAAAGGCGTCGCCCTCTCTCACTCACTCATTCAGTCAGTCACCTCTCTCCCTCTCTCTGTCACTCGTTCTGGTCTCCCCCTCTCCCTCTTCAGTCTTCACTCTTCATTTGTATGCAAATTGGCAATTTATTGTTGTTGTTTTGTTGTTGTCTCTGTCTCGCGTTGCCAAACTAAACACCCGAAATTCAGGTCAAAGGCACACGACGCGGCCCAAGAAATGACGTAAAACTCCGGGGCCCAGTGATGTTGTTGTCTCTCTCCCTCTTTCAAATGTGGTTGTTGTCTTTGTGGTTGTTGTCATTGTGGTTGTTGTCAATGTGGTTGTTGTCATTCGGGTTGTTTTGTTGTTGTAAAGGATTATTGGACGCGTATGTCGCGGCATACGTCGACGCTCATTAGAAAGTCAGCCCTGAAAAAGAGACAAATGCGTGGAAAAAGGAGCAAGAACGAGTGAGAAAAAGGAGAGAGTGAGTGAGAGAGAAATTGAGAGTGGGTTGGAAGAAGGGTGCGAAAGGGTGGCCTTGTGAAGGAAGATGGGTTTCCAGTGATAAATCAACTCATTTGTTTAGACAGAAAACGAGACGAGCCCGTTTAACATTTAACAAAACCCTTGAGGAAGAAGGGAGAGAGAGGGAAGGAGTGGTTTCTCTGTCCTGTTCCAGAGGGCACCACTGGATAACTGGTTCCACCATGTGCTTCTCGAGACCTTCAGTCAGAACAAACAAAAAACGAAGATCCAGATTCCGTCCACTATGGGGCGCAGTGAATGGTTTTGTCTTCAACTTTCTCATTAAATTTCAATTAAATCCATCGCAATAGCAGAAGGAGATAAGCAAAAACAACAACATTAGCATTAACCACACTGGGGGCCCCCTTTAGCAAACGTCCGTCAACTTCTCCTTCTTCTTCCATCCCTTTCTCCACCACTTCCCTCTATTCTCATCAAGCTGTACGCAATTGAAGGCAAAAGCAATTAAAACCGATGCCAGCCGTCCGCCCGATGACGCATCCCAAACCAGCAGACGCCACTCGGGGGCCCAACGACCCACCGAACGAACGTCCAGCTGTCTGTCTGTCCAACTCTCCGATTGTCTGTCTGTCCTGCTGTCCGTCCAACTGTCTCTCCATCTGCCTGTCGAGCTATTCGTTTGTCCGTCCATTCACTCGTCTGCCTCTCGTCCCCTTGGCTCACAACCAACTGTTGCGTGAATCGAAGCGTCGGACGAAGAAGAAAACGGAAGAATGAGATGAATGTGTGATGACAAAGAAGGCGAGAAAGTGGGGAAACACATGAAAGAGAAGAGTAGGAAAAGTCAAAGAAAGTCAGGAGGAGCAGAAAATATCGAGGAAGCAGACGAGGAAGAAAAATGAAGAAGCCGAGAAGCAGAAAAATAAAGAAGAACAAAGAAGGAAGAGCAATAAAAATAAAAACAAAGTAGACAACATTCAAATGCGAATGTTCGGACGGACGGACGCCGAGCCAAATGTGGCGCACGCCGTTCGCAGGCACGCACGACGCGACGCCGCTTCCGGTCGACTCCGCTCCCTCCATCGGTCTTCTGTCACCTCCCGCATCGTTCTTCGGTCTTCTCCCCTATCGTTCTTCGGTTCTCTCTCTCCATCGGTCTCCCGACCCCATCCCAAAAAGGCAGACGACGTGCCGACAAGTGGCGGACGGACAGACGAACAAAAGTCGACATCACATGCCGACTAAAAGCACTGATAACAGCGACAACGACAAAGTGTGGGTCGAATTCGCCGTTAATTCGACGACCCACCCGCACACGTCTTCGGCCCCCGCTTCCGCCTCTCTACCCTCGCACTTCCGCCCCTCGGTCGCGGTTCGTTTCTGGGTCAATCGGGAAGCCGGAAGCTGCACGTCGTCGTCTGCAGTCGGCGTGTTGGTCGTCGTCATAGACTTCTTTTAAGGTTTTATTTTTATTCCCTTCTGTTGTGTTTTATCGGCCTGGGGAACCGCGAGGCTCTGACCCAGAGTCTACAAGTAGCACTTTGTCGACGAAGTCCCAGAGTCTCTAAGTCGCGCTGAGTCGAAGAAGTCCTTGGGTTTCAAAGGGAACGCTTTCTGAATTCGATTCAAAAATCTATTCTCTTAGTTCAATCTCTTGTGGGAACCTCATGAGGTATCTGCTGTCGCTTGTGTCAACCATCGACGAGGAAGACCGTATCTTTCAATCGCTCCAAGGGATCTTCGCAGTCATTGTCCTCCCTCCCACTCAATCTCTCTGTAACTCATTCTATCTCTCTCATTCTGCCTCTACCTCATTCTATCTATAAACCCGTGAAGCTTCCCCAAGGCCTGTCTGAGTCGGTTGTGTCCAATTATCCGAGAGATGACGTCCCAGTCATGACGAGGGACGACCGCTGACCATCTCCACTGAGTTCGGTGACTGGTGACCATCGCCCAACTCTCCTCGAGCCAATCGCCCACCTCTTGTCCTCATCGCATCTCTCATCCTCATTTCATATCTTCCCTTGCCCTTGTCTAATCCTTCCGCATATGAGCAGCAATTAATCAGAACCTGCAAATGCAACCGACTTCTTCGTTTCACTCCATCCTTCAATCTTCATATCAATCTCCTCCTTCTTTCCTCCCATATCTCTTCCTCCTCTCCTCCTTCTCCACCTCTTCCTCACCGGCCTCTTTCTCCTACCACCTCTCCCCTTAGAACTCTACTCGAGCCAATCATTAAACAATTTTGGCAGCCGATCGATCGATGGCCACGTCCGAGTTTCCTCAGGGCACCCACACACACATACACACACTGATGTAAAAACCTTCGCACACATGCAGGAATTATCGTCCTCAAATTAGTTGGTCGGCCGAACGGACGGACGTTGGGCGGTTGTGGGCGAGGCAGGGCATCCTTCATACGAACTCATCAATTAGTGAGGGATGAAGGAGGGAGAACGAGAGAGAGAGAGACGGATGGATGAAGGACAGGCAGACGAGATACCGTTACACAATGATTGTCATTTAAATGCGTCTCCGAAGATTCTCATTTGGCCATAACATCAAGAACACAACAAGGACAAGAAATCCAACAAGAACAACAACAAAATTAGCTAATCCTGGCAACTAGCAAAGCATGATTAATTAGAAAGGACATCCACCGACGAAGATGACGAACCTGAAACGAAGGGCGGGTGGCGACCACAAACAGGACGAGGTCCCCAAGCATCGATGGGTTTTTGTCAGATTCCAACGCCGACTGAAGCGATTCCTACGCCGACTAAGGCGATGGTAATGACGACGATGTGTTTCCAAGTGATTTCCCCGATCCGGGACGACAATCGGACGAGAGAAGCTCAGGGATGATGAAGGCTGAAGGGATGAAGCGGTCGATTAACGTAAAAAATTGTGATGGACAGCGATTGTGGAGGAAGCGAGCAAAGGGAGGAAGAGAGGAGGAAACAGCGGAACAGAGGGAGAAGGAAGGAGCTCAATGTTAGATGAGAAGAAACGAAAATACACGACCGCAATTAATGTTTATGACAAACGATAATTCAACGATTTCGCCTCCAATAAAATCGCCATTTTTGCTATTCTTCTGACCGTTTCCTTCTCGCTTCTCGTAATGTTTCACTAATCCCCATAGAAAATGACCGATATAACAAATGCTTTTTCTTTATTCTTCTCTCTTCCTCTTTTCTCCTTTCTCCCACTGTTCGATATTCGTTTGTTTATTGATTTGATTATTTTTCGGTTTTTATGCGATTTCCTTATTCTTGCTTTGACTTCGACCATGAATGCAATTGATTGCTCATTATTTCTCATGTTTTCTCTCTATCTCCTCTATCTCCTTCCCCTCTTTCTCCACCTCCTTCTCTCCCACTCGACAGTTGTTGTTCGCTTATTTTAATTCCATTCAAATTTTATCGTCCTCGGGATCGGCCGCGATTTCCTCGTTTCCTCCTCCTCATCCTTCTCTGGTTGTTGTCGCTCGCAGCGATTACACATAAATATTTAATGTTCGCTCACCGATAACGTTTTCTTTCTGTTTATCTGGCCGTCTGTCCATCTGTCTGTCTGTCCCTCTGCCCTCTGTCTATCGCTGCCCAGGAGTGCGAGTCGTTGTCTGCCGAATGCGGGCTCTCGTTCCATGCCCAGGTCTCCTCTGGATTTCGTTCTGTTTGTTCTGCGATAAAATCCCCGGTGCTGATAGAGCCGAGTGTTTGGAGTTCTTTGTTTGGAGCCGGAGAGACTTTCAGGGCTTCGACATCTGGAAACTATCGAGATTAGCATTTGAAAAGGAAGGAACCCGAGAGAAATGTCATTGTTATGATTTTTGTTTTATATTTGTAAAATTTTCTATTGAAGAAACCCATCAGAGTTTCTTTGAACCTCTTCATTCAGCTTTGAAATATAAATTTTCTTTGGATCCTTGTGTCCTTCATAATATTTTCTGTTAGTTCAACTAATTTGACTTCTTGTACTTCCTTGACTTCCTTCGTCTTTAGTATGAAATTTCCAACACATGTCCGAGTTTTTCTCCTATTCTTATTGCTGCTGTTATTGTTGTTGTGAACGAATGTCGTTGTCGTTATCCTTGTTGTTTCTGTTGATGTGTTCTTATCGTACATATATTTTTTTATATTTATAGCATTATTTACCACATGACAACAACCACCTTTGTGCGCGCACACATCAAACACCATAACGAAATTCACTATAATAGGAACAAAAAAAAAGAATACTATACTAACAACAACAATATTATCATAAACAACAACAACATTTACATATAGACAACAACAAGAACCAATTGTGCAAAGTGAGAGAAAACTCATGAATAAAAATTAGAAAAGACGGAATCTTTTGACCTGAACTCAAAACCTCTCGGCCCCAAAGACACCTCATCACCTCGTGTATTTTTCTCTATCTTTTATCTCTCTGTCTCTCTCACTCTCCTTTTCCCTCTCTCTGTTTATTTTTCCTTCTTTCGTCCGCCCCACGATGACGCGTCGAATGCAACTGGTTTTCTGAATAATTTATCGGGGGGAGAGAAAAAGAAAAGAAACAAAATAAAAAAACACAGGAGAGAATTCTCTCTTTAATTCGTTCCCGCTGTCCAGGGTTCCAACGAGTCCTTCGTCTGCTCCCTGGGGTCGGCTCCGATCCCGTCGGAGGGAGCAACGAGGACAATGTCGAAGGACGAATGAGCGCAGGACTCTCGCTCGATTGAAGGACGAGAGACGACGACGACGCCTTTAATTAAAAGCGCAGCATGATGACTAAATTGTTTATGCATCGGTGTACGATGCTCGGTGTGTGTATTCGTCGATGACGCGTCCTCTTCGTATTCGTGTCGATGTGAGTCTCTCTCTGTGTGTGTGTGTTGTTGTGTGTGTGTGTGTGGGTGTAATAATTACATTAGTCAGAACCGCAGGACTCTGGCGTGTTAAGCTGTGTGCGGCGGGCGATCCTTTTGTTCTCGATTTAATTAACCAAAACCTGCTAATATTTCAAGCAAACACACTCACACCAGCACGCACACAATTACATAACTGCCGCACACACACAGAGATAAAGAGAGAGTGGGAGGGAGAGTGAGACAGAGCGATCGACAGACGGACAGGCTGATGGTGAGATGCGCGTATCATGGCAATTACCTTAAATTATAATTAACATTTGGATTCGGGCGACACGATGACAATTCGATGATAAACACAGACAACAACAAACAACACGGTGCTGCCAACATAAAAACAACAACACTCATCAGGTGTATTTGGTGTCTCTGTGTGTGTTTGTGTGTGGATGTTTGAGTTTATGCGCCAATTAAAATGTTGCCAGCTCATAAATTTAATTACGCATGTTTGCGCGACAAACACCACACACACAGACAGTTATACAAACACACAGACACATCACACACATTCACACTCACAAATGATAACACTCGGGTGAAAACGATTCGTATACAACTACAAAAACAACGATCTTGCCCAAAGCTGTAAAAATTAATGAGAAATTTCCATTTCATCGATATTTTCCAATTCAAGCTGACAAAAAATATTAGTCAAATATTTTGTTCGAGATTTTTCAAAACTATTTACAAATATTTTTGTTTTAAAAGTTTTATTTTTATTAATTTTAATTTTATTCCCAATTAAAAAATTAAAAAAAAAATGTTTTTGTCGTTTATTTTTTTTAGTTGTCTTTTCCACTACAAATTAGTGTAAACAACCTTGTTGTCGTTGTTGTTTTTGTCGTTTTTCCCCCTGTATCCGATGAAATTTCACGATTAATGAATTTTTGTCGCCAAATGTTATTTTGACATTTTTTCAAAGGAATTTCTGTCGAATCAGCGAAAATTTTCACATGTCGACTGGCGGCGTCGAAAACAACAACGAAAACAATGCCGTGTCGTGTGTCATCAGTGTTTTTGTTGGTCGGCTCCATTCGAATTCCAAGAACGGAGACTTTTCGGGGTTTCATTTTCGCACGTGAAAATCTCGCTCTCTCTTTCGCCCTGTTTTTACTTCACCTTTCGTCATCCCCCATTCGGTCTCTATTTTTTCGCCACGACTGTCCAGGAGACTGTGTTTGTTTTCATCTCCAACTCCGATGTCCCTCTTCTCTCTTTCTCTGTCTCCCTCTGCCTCACTTCCTTTGCCTTCTCTCTTTGTCTCCCGATGTTTACATTAGCTCATTTTTCATCTCGTTTGCTTTCTTTGCAGAGTTTCGTGGACGCCTTCGTGGAGTCGTCTTCGGCCAAAACAACAACAACGACTACAAAAACAACGATGAAGACAAAAACAACAACGAAAACAACACCCAAACAATGATACCTCGAAATCACAACAACGACAGATGGATCGAAGTCAGCTTGAGTGAGTATGTGTTGGTGTGGCCACATGTGTGCGATTTTTTCTCCTCTCAACTTCGTCGTCCTGCTTCTTGTCTCGTCTTTAGTCTGTTTCTCCATATGGCTTGGAAAATAAAACAGCATCAAATTTTCAGAAATCTCAAATTATCTTCCCTCTCACTCAGTGGAATTTTCAATAAATTTGTTTTATTTTGTTTATCATCATAGTTGTTTTTGTTGTGCTGCTGCGTTGTTGTTATTGCTGTTGTTGTAACTGTTCTGTTGTTGCTGTTTTAAGAATTAAAATTCGATAAACATTGAAATTATTTTATCAACAATGCGAGAAGTGGGTTTTTTGCTCCATCTTCCAACGAATTTCGATGATTGTGGTCGTTATTCCTATAATTGCTCCACAGTGGGACGACAATCGTTCTCAAAAAGTGTTTTTCTTTGGAAGTGTTGCCAATTTCGCGAAACTTCAGAGAATTTCTCTCATCACGCATTCCACCTCCTCCCGCCCAGCGGACTTAATTGAATTGAAACATCTTCGTTGACGATTTCATTCAACGAAATGTTTCGAATTTCATTCATTATTTCGAAAATAGTTTCAATTCAAGAATAATTGTGAAATTCAGAAATTTTGTCCTCGCTTCGTTGTTTGCTTTGTCGTTTTCTCACTTATTCATTTAATAGCTTTGTCGTTTCCTCGCTTTAATTTTATCTCGTTTAATTTGCTCTCATTGTTTTTGGACTTATTTATGTTTTTGTTGCACTCGCAGCATATTTCGGGTTATTTTGGGATTTATTTCTCGAGTTCGTTTCATGTGGGCCCGCGTTTATTTGAATTTATCCCACTTATTTTTTAATATTCTCGCTGGTTTTGTGTGTTTTTTATTTTTGTCGTTTTCGCGCGGCTTTTGTTGCTCCAACCCAGAAAGAGGCGGCCGAGGACCAACAGCTGATGCCCATTCATTTCGCAACAAAAACAAAAACCCTCCCCCCTCCGCCGCAAAGTCATAAAATTTTGAATGGCTGCCAAACCGTTGGCCGCCCGAGGGATGGGCGGACGGGGGCGTGGCAGGCGTTTCAATTGCGATTGCGACGATTTGTTGTGATTTCAACAAAATGTGAGTCCGACTCGAACGCGAATTATGAGGTCACGCGAAGAGAGGGGTAAAAATAATTCATCCGATGGTTGGCAACACCGCTCGGACACTTCCCGTGAATTTCACAGAGATATCGCCGCGATGATTAGTTCTAAATGTTTATTTGTTTTTCTCCAATGAAATTTCTGCCATTTTCCCGAAATTGTGCTGTGAAAATATTGGCATGTTGCATTGACAACACTGTTTTCTAAATACGAGAAACTTTTTCGCATTAAATTCGAGTGGCATCACCGCATCGTCGCGGGTCGTCGAAGTGGCATCGCTTGATTTGTTTTTGCACGAGTTGTTTTTGATTGTAGTTTTTGCTGTTGCTGCTGCCCACAATCGGCGCTTCTCAAAAAGTTCGACAGCAACAATAACAGCAACAACAAAACATTGTCGCCGATAACCCTCAGCATGGAGGGAACAACAAAAGCCACAACAACAACAACTTTGAACGGAAGCCATCCCGTTTAATGGCGGTTCGATAGGTAACGGTTCTTCATTGCGGTTGACAACAACAACAACAAAAACCGAGCAACAAAATCAACACGGGAAAAGTTCCTAGACCATGCGTTGTTGTTGTTGTTGGGGGGGAAACGATAACGTTTACAAAAATGACAAACGTTACCGCAGCAGCAGAACCACTAACAACAACAACAATGAACGACTTCGACGACAGCAGCAAAAGCAAGCAATAGCAACAACAAAATCAATTTCATGTCCAGAGAAATTTTATTGAAAAACCACCACCAACAACAAGAACAAAAACGATCGAAAGGCGAACAAAATGCGCAACAACGGCGGACATTGAATTGAACAACATAAAAGCAACAACAGCAATAGCAATAACAACAACGACAGTCAAAATAACAACTACAGCAACAACAACGAGCAATAGAAAGGTGGTTGGTGAGGGGTCGATGAAGGGGCGGTGACGGCGATAAGAGGCGTTTTTTCTACCATAAAATTGTGTCATAAATGCGAATTCTTTTGTTCGACTTGCTGTTTGTTATTGTATGTTGCTGTTGCTTCTTCCCCCGCTTTTTCTATCTCTCCTTCTCCCTCACGCCCTCTTTCAATTTTCAAATCTCGAAAAAGTAGCCGGTGAAGGGCGTGGCAGGGGATGAGGTGGAGATTATACGGCGACGCTTTGTTGAGGTCGTTCAAAGGATTAGAACGAGGTGGAGTAGGAAGAGTAAGGCAAAGGTCGAGGGACGAAGAACGGTTGGACGCGTTCCGAATGTCCTGCCCGAGGATTATTGAAACTGTTGGGGTCGAGAAATATTGTGCGAGGGGGAAACTAAAGTCCATCCGGCTCTTCATCCTCTGGTCTATCTGTCCTCTCCTTCATCTGTCCGTCCCTCCGTTGGACCGCAATATTTTGACTCTACTTTGAAGTTAAATAAGCCAGCTCCTGATCTTTCCCATCTCCTCGTCTCCTCCTGCTCACCACGACGATGATGATCTTCCAACTAACTTGGGACTCCTTCGAACTCCTTCTACGGTCCTTGGTTGGAGCTCTTCTCCTTTCACTCTCTCCTTGGCTGTCTCTTTCTTTCACTCCCGCTTTGGTCGCCTTTAGTTGAGCTCCTTTTAACTGCGTCTTTCCGACATCTGTCTTTTTAATGCCCTTCGCTAAGTCGTCCTTAGAATTATTATATGTTCCCAAAGAGTTTTCGGGTCGCCAGCATCTCAGATCCCACTCCCTTTTTTCCTTTTCTAGTGTCCTCAATCTTATTTAAAATATTTTCTCTCTTCGCTTTCGACTCGATTTTCCTCGACGTCATCGGCCATGGTGATCTTTCGCACCCACTTCTCTTCGCCCCTCGGTTTCTCCATTTTCATGCTTCGCTATCTCTCCCTCTCCTTCGTTCTCTCTCTCTCCTTGGTCAGGCTCCTTTGACTCCCTTTAACCTCGGGCGGCTTTCGAACGCATCGTAATTCAATTCCGAGGAATCCTCGCTGGCCCAGAGTCCATGAAATTCCATCGCAGGCGGCAACAACAATATCTGAAGCTTCGGTGGGTCCGACCCTAACGCAAAGTGACCCCTGATGAAAGAGGAGGTGGTGAAGAAGATGGGGAGAAGGTAAAGGAGAAGAGGAAGAAGGTAAAGAAGAAGAGGAAGGGATGAAGAAGAAGGGCTTGGGTGCAAAAAATACTATGGGAAAAAAAATACGAGACTCACTTAACTAATATTCGTAGCTAGATTCCACTAGCTGCCGTCCCTCATCGCTGTTGTTGTATTTTGTAACTTCCGCCGGAAGAATTTATAGTCATCCACACACACACACACAAACACACAAAGTTTCATACACATGGACACTGTTGATTATGAGCATGTGTCCGGTGCATAAAAATTTATATCCATCCGAGGAGACGACGACGACGACAACAACGAAGGCAAGGGTGGAGAAATTCGAGCGAAAAAATTCACAGAGAGGGATAGCAAAACGGCACATAAAACGACACCGTTGCCCGGGGGGTGCAGAGGGGGTGAAATATATGGGGAAAGTACACTCCAATACAAACACACACTAGGCTACATGGATACGAAACGATGCTGGCCGCGAAGAGAAGACTCAAAAATGGGTCAAAATGCGGACAGATAAAGGTTCCGGTTTCTTGCCTTCGGTCGGTCGGTCGCTGGGGTGGGCCAAAGAGGGAGGTTGCGAAAAAAGAGGTGGATGTGGTGAAGAAAGAAGGGAGGTGGAGAAAGATGCGGTAGTGTAGCGATTGTATTGATTTACGAGTGGGGTCTGGAGTCACTATTTTTTTTAATTGAAGATGAATGATGGGAATGGGGTGGAAAGGATAATAAAACAGACTTGAAAGGAGGGCGAGAGATTACAGAGAGCTTGAGAGAAGAGGTTCAGAAGGCGGTTAAAGGAAAAGTTTATGGAGAGAAAGAGTCTAGGAAAAGGTCTTTCACACGACTTCGGGGGGAAGAAGAAACTTTGTAATCCTTTAAAACCTTAAAATAATGTTCAGAGTAGAAAAAAACACGCCCAAAAATGATATTCCTGCCCAACCCCAACCTTCGTCATCGTCTCAAGAACCACTTTCTGTGAATTCAATTCACCAATCATCACAAGCTCTTCCTAAAGACCTCCAATTATTCCAGACCTCGTCGTCGTCATCGGCTGTCGGACGATGATGAAAACACCTCTCGTTTTCAATACGACAAAGATGACGACAATGATCTCCATGTCTAACTGTCTGTCTATCTGTCTGTTCACCCTTCGACTCGACCAGAGGAAGCGAGACGAATTTGCGATGCAAATGAAAGAGACACGCAATCAAAGGCAATAAATTTGCATCGCGGCGGAATCACAATCACAAGGAGACGACGAGACACAGGATGGAGACACAGAGCCAGATGGGAGAAAGACAGAGACGGACATATTCTTAGAGGGTGGAGGGGGAGCGAGAGGGATTTGCATAAACGGGCGAGCGTAATGCGAGGCAACATGGCCACCTTAATCGGCCGGACTTTGAACTTGAGGCGATGAGATGAGGGAGTTTGGGTCCATGAATAAGCGAATGGATTTCAAGAGGCCCTGCTGAGAGTGGTCATCGAGATCATCGGGTTTTGTCTGAGAGGGGAAGAAATAAAATTTGGAGGCCTTTTAAATCGTATCCAGTCTCTTCATGGCTTCATGTCTGGATTTAATGGGTCCGTGGAAATCACAAACAAACTTTTTCGGGCGAAAAATAATCAAATTCTTAGACTTTTGGTCACGGATTCATTTGGGTTTGGAGCAGAGAGAAACGAGGAGAATAACGATGTGGATTCGTTCTCATGCGGCCTCCTTCTCGTTCTGCATGTGAGGAGAAAGAGACAAAGGAAGATGATCTCGACCTCATTAGGTTCGCTCACGTTATTCTCAACAGTCGAATTATCATCAGAATCCTCAGATCAGTGGTCGGCACACGTTCCAGGGGCGCTCAGCGAGTGCAAAGCGGAGGCTCATGATCGGCTTAGCGCAAGATCAAAGAACGCTTCAGGACCAGAGATCCGCGAGACAAAGGACTTGAGAGAGGATGAGAGGTGCTTGAGCGAGATCAGGTAGATGAGGATCGTATATCGAATGTCGAAACGCCTTCTAGGAATGATGTGTGAAGGATACGATTGAGAAGACGATGAGACATGATGAGGTGAAATGAGATGAAGATGAGAGGACGAAGAGGTGGAGAAGAAGATGAATGAAAATATTGCGAGTTTCGATATCCTTGAGATCAGATCGAGTTACAGTTGTGCAAATTCCTGAGCATAACGAGTAGAGGACGTTTTCTTTTCATTGAAAACGAGGAAGAGAAAACGCGTGAAATCGAAACCAAACATGAGTGGTTTTTCTCCATCTGAATGGCAACAGAAGGAGAAATTCACATATGTTCTCTCATCCTTTTCCATTTTCTTCTTCCCACTCTCCCCACATTCTCTCATATTCCAATAATTCTTTCATCTTCTCGTCGTCGTCCCCGGTGATTTGGGAACTCGTCAAATATCACTTCGTTTCCATCTTCCCCCCAATCATATTTCCCTTGACGACGTCTTCTCCTTCGGCACTCGAGGATCTCGGATGGGGTGGGCGGAGGTGGAGAACCAGATGTGGGACAAATGTCATCGGATGCGAAAAACTCCCTCGCCGTTGTCGTCGTCGTCGTCATCGTTCTCATCGTTCTCATCGTAATTCCATCAAATCAACTCGGCTCTGGTCAAATGCAATGAAATTTTAAACGCATTTCCTGGAGTCACAGACTCCGCTACCTCCGCCTATACCGTCTTCACCTCCCTCATCCTCACCTCTTTCAACCCCTCCTCTCCTCCTTCAACTCCATCCCCTCGACCCCATATCGGCGTCTGCGGCATCGCTGTCAATGTCGCTCGTGGAAATTCCCTCGGCTAATAAAGCGCATTCTGTGGGGACCCAGGGGGGAGGACAGAAGGACGAGTGGGGCTCGCAGACCACGCAGACAGTTGGCAACGCGATGCCATGTGGAGCCATGCGATGCGATGCCACTGAACGCAGCCGACGTCTCTGGCTTCGTCGCTTGCGTCTCATAAATTCTTAAATGTGCGCATTTTTTGTGCCTCCAGAAGAGATGGGGGCGGATGGGGATGGTGAGGCTCGTGGTGGGTGGAGGGACCTGGTGAAATGAGGGTCGTTGTCGGCGGAGGAACGTGCGTGGCAGCCCTGAACGCTTCCAAGTCAATTGCTGCACTTTGCTCACAACTCGTCGCGTCGTCGACAAATCAGAAGCAAATCCAATAAAAATCGTTGCATTTTTAACGCTTGCCATGGAGGAGCCAGAGAAGCGAAAGGAAATAAAGAGAGTGAGAGAAGGAGATGGTAACAGAGAAAGGGAGAAAGTAGGGTTCGTTGGGAACTTTCGATTTGTTCACGGAAAATGGATCATTTGAAAGTTTTCTTTGGAAATTGCTGGCATTCGCAAAGAGTCTTCGATCTATCTTTCCTATAAAATTTTAGCTCGTTTTCTATCATTTTAAGGGGGAGACACAGAATTACAAGGAGAGAGAATTTTAGGTGATGGGGGTTTTAAAGGACTTCGTGATCGAATGATTGGAGATAAATAGAGTGAGAGGAAGCAACATGTGGAGATGGAAATGTTTTTATATGCTCAACATATCAACATCGAGCGTGTAAACCAATTTTTGTGCAACAACAACATCAGCCAGGACTTGGAGGCGAGAGGATAACCGAGGTCAGAGATCGATTGGTCGATTGATTCATGAAGCAAACATTTCAATCGCAAACACTATAACAACAACCTCGCACCATTGATCGAACTCAATTCGCGCTCGGTTGTTTATTTTCATTATTTCATTTTGCCATCAATCGCCATTGAATTCGCCGTTTTGCCCCACCGTCATCATCGTCACAGTCGGCGTCGTCGTCGTTTTGGACGTCGTCCGTTAGCGAATATTTTTGAATATTTATTTCGACCATTGAATTATTTATTTGAGCGATTCGAATCGAGCCGGGCCGGGCCGAGCGACCCCCGGAATGCAAATAAAATTCATTTATGCGCCGGACGCTCCACGTCGGCTCCATCTCCCTCTTTCCATCCGCTTGCCCCTTTATCACTGTTTTCTCTCTCCCTCTCTCTCTCTCTCTCGTTCGGTCACTTCGACCATGTGTGGCAAAGTGAATCCACTGGAATCGTGGAATTAAAATGGTGAATGGAGAAAAATGGGGGAAAAAGCGAAAATAAAATGGCGAAATAATTCCGAGTTTTAACAAAAATGTTCGCACATTTGTCGCCGGGTGAGAAATTAATCTACTGTCTCTTTTCCCCCCTTTCTGCTTCTCTGTCTCTCTCCTTCTCAATTGAAAGCGATGAGAACGGGTTGAGGAAGGACGAACAGTTGGACAGACAGACATTCGGCCCCGCGTAAATAATATTTTATGCCGTTTAAAATGTCAACAGGCGACCATTGTTGCCACGCCTCCTCCACCACCGCCCATCCCTCTCTCATTGGTTTTTGTGTGTCAATTTTTGCGCTCTTTGACCGCAATGATTGATTGACAGCAAAAGTCACGTGAACGCGGGGCCACAGGATGCGCCCGTGTGGGTGTGGCAGAGTGGGCGGATGTGTGTCAGGGGGCGTGTGGCGATGATTAAACCCCACGACTCCACCATGAAACGATGCAGCGTTGCCAAACATGATTTTTTCAGCGGATTAAAATGCTCGGGAGGAGCGCAAAAACAATCGTTTGCAATTTAATTTTATTTATTTGTCTTTCAGCTCGATAAAATTCCACGACTCCCCCCCTCTACCAACTAATGAAACGGAATGGTGTGGAGAGAGAGAGAGAAGGAGGATGAAGAACGGTATGTTTGCAGCTCTCGTGTATTTGCTGATCGACTTTGTTTTTGTCGACATTGTTTTTGACTTTGTTTCCTTTGCCATTTAATGGTTGTTGTTTTTGGTATTCTTGTTTTTGGTGTTATTATTTGTGGCGCTTTTGTTTTTAGTGCTTTTGTGATCCCGGTGCATTCGTACCCTTATCATTCTCTCGCCCCGTGTGTATTTAAAACGACTGGACGGAGAACTGATAAGGGCTCGTATCACCCCGCCAACAGTGGAGCTCGTCGCACGATCGATAAACGCGATAAAAGTGCAAACAACACAACATGATAACAGCGAACCAACTGATGGAAGTGCAAATGAGCTGAACCGAAAACTATGGGCCATAAAGTTTACAATAGTGTGTGGAAATATGTGAAAATGGAATGCGCTCAAAGTTCAGATATGCTGAGTTTAAAGGGCCACCGAGGTGTTTTGTGGAGGTGAACACCTAGGAATATATGAGGAATTCAACACTGAGCAAAATCATTTTGTGGAGGAATCTTTGTACTAATCTGAAGGTAACTGAGGCTTGGTTTAGCCTTCCCAGAAGAAGATGAAAAGTAAAGTCTAAAAAAAATCAAGGATTATAAAATAAAAATATAAAATTACATAAAATTATATAACAAACTGTTTTGAAAATTATATTGAAAATTGTTTTGAAAATTATATTGAAAATTGTTTTGAAAATTGTATAAAAACTTCATTGAAAATATTTATATACAAAAACATATGAATAAATACTAATAATATTTAAATATAAAAATATTGAACAAAATTATGTCAACTACAACATATGTGTATCAAATATAAAAATTACAAAAACGGAGATTATAAATATTATAACAATTTAATAAAAAAAATATATAAAAAATGTTTAAATTGTAGAAAAAATTATATCATTAATTAGGATTCTTATTTCTATAAAGTGAAAATAAAATCTTGTTAAAAGGGCACAAATTAGGGAAATAACTGTGATGCATTTCATATGAAGGAACCTTTCGGAAAACTTTTGAGCCCTGCCAAAGAGCCCCAAGGTACTCAGAAATAGGATATAAAGTTGAATGTCATGAAAGTGCCTTCAAAGTCTGGGTTCGGAATTCACTCACTGGGTGACCCCGTGCCTTTCATCCTTCGAGACTTTACAAAATTTTCCAGTTTGTATAGTAGAAAGACAACAAAAAAGAAACCAATAACAACAATGAAACCAACAACAACAACGACGTCATCAGCAACCATAACGAAAGGGAAAAACGAGACCGGACGAGCTACAGCAAGACAAAAAGGCGTGATTACGCAGATTTACAGTGAAATTCATACGAAGTGCAAACGGAGTGAAAAATCGTCGTGTGGTGGATGGGACGGAAGGAAGGAAGGACGTTGGAAGACAGGAAGCGAACGTCTTCTGAGAGCTGCTGTACACCAACACAAACACATGGACACACACATACCAAGCAGCTCGTAGCCACAGACAAGGCAATGGTGCACTCAACCGCAAAGGATAAACTTTTTAAATCAAACAATTAAATTTCCGGCGCTTCTCCCTGAGTCCCTGAAACTGTGGGCCGAGGGTGCCAGAGGGGTGGGGCACAGTAGTAGGATCAGTACAGAGGGAGACAGAGAGAGAGAGAGAGTTGTGATTCCCCCGAGTGAACGAACGAACGAACCACGACCAAGCGAGCGAGCGCACGAGCAACCGACCGACCGACATAAAGGACACAACTTTGCGCTCGCTCGCTCGACTCTCGTGCAACACGTTCGTCCTCCGGCCCCCTCTGTCCAACTGTGCCATAGAAATATGCTTGGTTATGAGCCAAACCGACCCCAACCCATCCCCAACTCGTTCCCAACGCTGGCCTCGACCGCACCCCGGGCGAATCCTCGGGTCCAAGGCGGACAGAAATTAGATAATGGATTATTTTATTATTTTATTTCACTTTAATTTTTTGTGCGAATTCGCTTTTTCTCGCTGCTTGGTTTGGTTTTGCTCTCGCGCTTCGGCTACGGAGTCCATCGACGGCAACAACAATAACAGCGACAACAACACAAACTAGAACACCAAAGTGCGAGCGAGTGAGACGGAAGAGCAGCGAATTTAAGCGAGTCAACAATTATTGAGGGGTGTTAGGGGAAGAGAGAGAGGCGAAAATAGATAGAGGATTAAATAAAGGGGCCATAAATGTGGTAAAGAGGGAGAACGCCGTAGAAAGAGATAGAGAGATATGGATATACGTAGATAGAGAGAGGGAGATAGAGATAGACCGAACAAATGGAAGAAAGAAATCACTGGGAATCGGTTGTAAACACTTGAATATAATAAAAATTGAGTGCAATTGGAAGCGAGACAAACAATTGGAGTGGAGAGATTTCGCCTTCAATGGGAACGAGGGGCGAAGGAGGAGGTGGAGGAATCATTAGCGATATTTGTGTCAGAGGATAATCGACGAGAGCGATAATGATAGTAGTCGAGAGAGAGGTTGAAAGAACTCGAGGGGTTCTTTGAATGGAGAAAAGCACTGGCGGCAAAAACTAAGGAGTGGGCAACGGTTGGCACTAAAGGGAATTGCAAGAGTTGAAATTAAAAGAAGAAATTCTGAAAGATAGTCGTAAATAGTCGTCTTTTGAAACTTTTAAATACTTTCGAAACTTTAACGATCATTATTGTTATGAAATGAGTTCTATCCTTAAAATCATGTAATGTGTAATCAACAAAATAATGTTTGATATTCGTGCCAGGGTCTGTTACGTATACTTAAAAGTATTATTTACCAATATTTAAGGCATGATCTTTTAATTCGAAATTCTGAAAATAACCTGACTAATATTTACGGATATCCTTTGAGCCCCCACTAACTTTTCTCCTCCAAAGACAAGTTCAAAATCGACCACACTCCATCCTAAAACAAATTCTCTCCTATACAACAATGTCTAAACCCTCATAAAGTTTCCGCCCAAACTCCGCCCCAACTAAGTGAAAACCCCTCTGCAACCGAATTTAAAGTCGATTCCGAAATCTGTTCCTTCTGGAATTCGTTTTAAATTCAATTCCAGCCACGGAATAATTCTTCCTCCAACACTTGTGCCAATTACGGCCATCAACTGATAACGGAACTTCCTGCTGGCCAGTGTTTTTGGCTTGAACAAGTGCGACAAAAACAACAAGAACAGCTACAACAATAAGAACAAAAATATTAGGAACAACTACAACACCAAGAGCAACTAATACACCTGGCACTGCGATTGTTTGCGGAATCCACCCGCATCGAGATCGTAGGCTGAGACTGAGAAGAGGCCAACAATTGGAACAAAAACAACTCCACTCGAAAGTGTTAACTAGTCTACAGAATTGCAACGATAACAAAAACAAGAACAACTTAGAAAACAAGAACATCAATTGGTACAACAACAACAACTGATAGAAGAACAACTGAGACAACAACAACTGAAGCACTAACAACTAGAGCAACTAAAACCACTCGATGGACTTCGCGCCGGGCCAATTCCGACATCTTTCCAAACACCTTATCCGAAGGTGGGCTCAAACCCAGGCTCCACTCTTTCTCGCCCACCCTGTAAACGATCCCCCAACCTCCCTTTAGAGGACTCCCTTCAAACCCACCCACCTCTCCTCGCGCCCCAGGAAATTTCAAGGAATCCGACGAATTCTCCGCCGAAGCCACAATACTTTCGCCTATTCGGAAGCCGTCTGTCCACCTGACCCCCTTCTTTCTCTCCACAAGATCCCCGTCTGCCCCACGTTCTGTCTGTCGCTGCAACTATCTGTTCAACAGTCTGTCTCTTTCTTTCTCTCCTTTCCTCCTCCTCCCCTGACCAAGTGGCGTCTCTCGTGCCAATTGTTGTTGCCAACAAAAGTTTATCAGTTGCCGGATGCGATTCGTGTCGAGAAGCGCGAAGGTGGGTGAAGGAGAGAGAGAGGAGAGATAGAGAGGAGAAGAGGGAGGTGAAGATGGAGTGGACGAGAGAGTCTCGAGGTGAGTGCACGGTGGAGAGTTGAGAGAGATAGTGAAAGAGAAGAAACTGAGGTGCCAGAGGTGAGAGAACCGAAGCAGAGACTCCACAACTGGGAATAGTTTATTTCTTTATTGTCGTCCTGAGCAGCCGGGCCAGGCATCGTCGTCCTGTTGCCGTTTGTTGTTGTTGTTGCCATTTGGTGTTGTTGCTGTTACACTTTTTGTTATTGCTGTCGATTGTTGTTTTTGATTCCAATTCTTGTTTTTGATTCCAATTCTTGTTTTTGATTCCAATTCTTATTGTTGCTTCTTCTTCTTCAGTTCCTCCGCCCCACTCGTCTTCAGTCGAAAAAAAAACGAAGATTTCAAACTCCTCGGGAGTTGTTTTTCTCCATCGTCTTCTTCACCTTCTTCTTGCTCTTCTTTATCTCTTTCTTTTTTCTTTCTTCTTTTTCTTAATTCCTTCCTTCGATTTGGCATTTTTGCTCTTTGTTTCCTGCTCTCGACTCTCGTTTGTCGGATCGGATGGCAACGCCAGAGCCAAGGATGCTGCCATAAACAAGCAGCAAATCCTCTAGGAGTCGTCCGAAAGCACAGGTGAAAAAGGATGCCACGCAGGAGCGGAGTCGGAAAAGTTAAGAAATTGATTTTGTTTCGAAAAAATTCAGAAATTCAAGAAACAAATTTTTTTAAAGAATTTTTTCTTATCAATTAATTCAAGAAAAATGTGTAAAGAGTTGAAAATTCCATGGATGTCGCAAAAATAAAAAAAAATCTCACCCGTTGTCTTTGGTTTCCGAAGGCCATTCGCCCCCCTCACACACGCCGCCTCTGGCCGCATCGTCGAAAACAAATCCGAGTGTGGCGAAAACACGACGCCCCCGGGGACCGGAAGACGTGGGCGGACGGGGCGTGGCGTGAGGCGGGTGGCGAGGTGAAATGTAAGAAATTCGGTGAAATAAAATTTCAATTTGCGAAATTTCATTCGCACTCGCCTTCGGTGACGCGTCCGTCCTGCATCGTCTTCTCCTTTTCTTTCGCCTCCTTCGTCGACGTCACGCGCGGCTGCCATCGGGAGGCGAAGATGCTACCGAAGAAGAAGATGACGACAGGGATGGAAAGACTGAGAGAAGGAAGGACTGAAGGGTGGAAGGATGAGGACCCAGCGAAGGACGAGGGCTCGGCGAAGGACGACATAATTCAGGACGAGGGGTGGTTGGTACCTAACCGAAGTGAGCTGAGCTGAACCTTGGGATAACGCTTGTTGATGGTTTCCAGGTGAGCGAGTGAATGAATGAAATGCGATTGGATTAAATAATAAATGAATTTGTGACCTGCTGCTCGACGCTGACGCCGAGGCGCCGCAGGTGCAGCCAGCCCCGGGGCCGAGGGCGGTGGAGCACGGGGCGTGGCTGACGACTGGCCAGCGAAGGAGAAGACGACGAATCGTCCTGGCTGAGCGCTAACGGATGTTCCATGCTTCGTGTCGTCCGTCAGAGTGGTCTTCTCTGTTTCTCGGATTCGCACACAACTCGGTTGTTATTTCGGCTCAGGATGGTGCTCGAGGGGGCGTGGCGGGGGCGGAGGGCGAGTCAGTGGACACGATGCTGACGAAAGCGTCTTGAGAGATGGTTTTTAATTTGGGAATTTCCCGCGGGGCCATCGGGGAGATGACGATGGCGACGCAGGTGGGAGAGAGAAGCTGAGATTTCTGTATCCCGAGGGAGACGGAAGACGTCTCCAAGAGGACAATCGATCGATACTTGCAATCGCCGCAGGTGCTGGAGACTCTCGACGGGGGAAACGAGAGCCATTGTTTCGACTTAGAAGTGGAGACTTTTGGAGTTGAGACTTTCGAAGTGGAGACTTCGGTGTTGAGAATGGAGAATGCAGAGTGAAGACTTTCGGAGTATAGAATTTCAATTCGGAGTGAAAATCTGGGAGGTGAGACTTTAGGAGTGGAGACTATTGGTGTGGTGACTTTCGATGTGTAAACTTCGGGGTGGAGACATTAGAAGATAAGGCTTAGTGGTGGAGACCTTCGAAGTGGAGACTTTTGAAGTGGAGACTTTCGAAGTGGAGACTTTTGAAGTAGAGGCTTTAAGTGAAGACTTTGGAATGTAGACTTACGAAAAAATACTGGAGTCTTTCGGAGTGGAGACTTCCAAAGTGGAGACTTCCAAAGTGGAGACTTTTAAAGTGGAGACTTCAGATTGGAGACTTTCGGAGTGGAGAAAAACTTTTGGAGATCCTCCGAATTCGAGGAAAAACTTCCTCCTTCCCGGCCATAGTAAAAGTTGTCGACCCTCGGAAGTGAAACTCAAGTGTTAATTGAGTGAACGCACACACGTGACAAGGTGGCAACACTGGCGAGGAGCGACTTTCTGGCGATGAAACTTCGGAAGTAAATGAAACAACAACAAGCAACAATAACAAACATAACAACAAAGGATGAGACAAAAACTCCACTTGGAAGCTTCTCACTTTCATCTCCCCCTCTCTCTCTCATGCTCTGTCTTTTTATCTCTTGTCTCTCTCTAAGAAGTGTTTAACAATTAAAAGCGCCAGATCACAGCTGTAAGCTAACGGTAAATATTTTGAAAGTCAGCACCGGCGTTGTCACCGGGCTCGTCGTTGGCCCGTGTTTTATTCTTAAGATTAAAAAAAGTTATTTTCCGCTCTCCGGTTTCGCTCTTCAGTGAGAGCGATTGTCGCGTGGCGATGTCAAAAAGTTGCTGATGAAGATGTTGGAGTTGTTGGAGATGTTATTGTTGTTGCTGGTGGGGTTGTTGTTGTTTGTTTTATTATTGCTGCCGCAGTGATGTTTCACTTTTCTCCAAAGTCCCTTTCTTCCTCTTTTCGTCCGACGATTTCATTAAAATTTCACGAGCGACGATGTAAGGTGGCAACGCCGAAGGAAATTAACCCATCTTCGGAGAGAACTTTTTGTTATTCTTCTTCTTTTTTGTTATTTTTCGAGCGTTATTGTTGTTCTTATTGTTGTTGTTATTTTAATGGTAATTAAAACGATTCAAGAAGTTTGTTTGGAATTCAAATTAAACTTCAGACAAACAACAACGAGACGTAGAAAGAGAACAAAATCGTCAACAGTTGAGCATCACGTGATTGCGTGACAGAGTGAGAGCTCGCTGTTGTTGTTGTCATGTTACAATAACAACAACACCATTGGCAACGACAAACAGACATTAATTAGTCGCCGCGAATTCGCCGCAATCGCAAACAAATTAAATTGACAGCAAACACTTGGTCGCGGATTAACGGCAAATACACGCACACGCCACAAATACTAACACGTCGCCACATCACACAAACAGACACACACATATACACAAGCGCACACAAACACTCACGGCTGAGTTGCATTCACTCACACGCGAACGCACACATTGACAGCAGTCTCGTGCTCATCGGCATCTCAACACTTCATCTACCGGAATCCTCCAAGTTGTCGCCTTTCTCCTCGCACCAAGTTCAACCTCGCACCTCTCTCGCGTTGCCAACGAGGCCACCATTCGACCCCGAGTCGCCTTCTGTCGCCTTCTCTTTCGCGCCCACTCCTTCGCTTCTTTCCATAGTCCCTTTCTCTCTCTCTCTCTGCCACCGCAGTTGACTGGAGTGGCGACTATCGCTACATGTGTCTCTATAAGTGTATGTGTGAATGAGCTGAGGTGACCAGAAGTGTCATCGTTGATGGCGGCAGACGTCCTTTGTCATGTGTCGGCGAGACGTGTGGACAGGAGGCGTTGCATTGCTATCGAACTGGAAAGGATCAAAGGAGCAACAGGCGCTTAGAGGATTTGTTCAGAGATTAGTAAACAGCTTCACACTGCAAGCATTCGATATTAATTGAGGAAATATGTAGACCTGTACATAAATGTGTATAAAAAAAGAAATAGAAAATCAATAATAATCAATATGAACGATTTAAGATTTCCATGAAAAATTGCCTGAATTTTGAAATTTTTGAAAAATTTAGAGGTCGTCACGAATTAAAGTCCTTTTCGCGAAATAACGCGTATTTACGGAGATATGAACGATTTAAGATTTCCATGAAAAATTGCCTGAATTTTGAAATTTCCGAAAATTTAAAGGTCGTCACGTATTAGCGTCCTTTTCGTGAAATAACGCGTATTTACGGAGATATGAACGATTTAATATTTCCTTGAAAAATTGCCTGAATTTTTAAATTATCGAAAATTTAGAGGTCGTCACGAATTAGCATCCTTTTCGCGAAATAACGCGTATTTACGGAGATATGAACGATTTAAGATTTCCATGAAAAATAGCCTGAATTTTGAAATTTTCGAAAATTTAGAGGTCGTCACGATTTAACGATTTAAGATTTCCATGAAAAATTGCCTGAATTTTAAAATTTTTGGAAAGTTAGAGGTCGTCACAAATTAGCGTCCTTTTCGCGAAATAACGCGTATTTACGGAGATATGAACGATTAAAGATTTCCATGAAATATAGCCTGAATTTTGAAATTTTCGAAAATTTAGAGGTCGTCACGAATTAACGTCCTTTTCGCGAAATAACGCGTATTTACGGAGATATGAACGATTTAAGATTTCCATGAAAATTTGTATGGTACTATTTTTTATGCATCGATCTGTAGCAATAATTAGACCGTGTGTAGTTTCATCGGTGTGTTGTTGAGCAAAATATGTCAAAATGTCATTTTATTCAAAAAATAAAGTTGCTAAAAACAAATCTTTGATCCAATAAATATAGTATGAAATTAATGTTCGAAGTTTCTTGTTAGATTTAGCCAATAGGAATGTCGCAACATTATAATTTACTATATAATTTCGTTAGTAGTTATGTAGAGGCATTAAAATGTGTTGCATTTGTCTTATCTGGGAGGAATTTATGGTTCTGTGCCCAAAACAATTTCATACAATTTAAATTAATTTTTTTAAACGTTCACATTTTATTGTCAGTTTGCCATTTCAAAGTATAAAAATTTTAGTTCTAAACCGTTTAGCTGATTTTTGTAGACGAACATACAACTTCTTCTTTTATATATTAGTATAGATATATGTAAATGACTTTCATATAAGTTACTACATTAATGTCACGGACTCAAGGACACGAACCTTGAGTTGTAAATGTTATAAAACACTTGAAAATCAGTATTTTTACTTAATATTATTATTACTTTTGAAATATCGATTCTGACCTAAATAAAAGTAATATAGATATGTATGATGAATAGAAAAATGTAAACATGAAAACTAAAAAGAATATTTTAAACCAAAGAATTCTTAAAACTTCTGAAATATATATTAATATATTGATAGATTTATTGATAACTTGACATATTGACTAATATTTGTTACCCATATAAGGAACTATCGTTCCGAATAGAGACCTCGAATGATATTTTGATGATGAGCATTATTTTCCCATCCACCACATGGAACCCTCGAAAGCAACCACAGGTCCAGCCCATTCAAAGGACCTGCGTCCTCCACCAGCAGATGCTTCGACCTACCAACCCTAATTGAATTGCCTCGTGATACTCGTTATTCCATTATTCAAATTTGCACAATAAAATATCAACCTCATGCCCTGTCCATCCACATAATCTCCGTGGTGCAGATCGCCCCGGGCCTGGGGGTTTCGCCGACATGGGGGGCCCCCCGTAATGGATGGGTCCGAGTCAATGACATCGCACTTTAACTGCTAATTGGAGATGGTCCACCTCCCGGAGAGGCTGCAGCCCAATGTTTCGCAACTCATGTCGAGTCCTTTGGCAAACACGACGTCTCCTTTTTCCAGCTCCTCGGCCTCGACTTTTCCTTGGGACGAAACTATGTCAAAGGTCCGGAAGGTGCTGGAGCGGGTGGGGCTCAACAATGGGGGGTCGAGGGTGATGGGCAAACATCACAACATGCAATTCGACAGAATTTCCTCAGTCCCTCCAACAGTCCGTCCGTCCGTCCGTATGTCAGTCTGTCCGAGCAAACACTCAACATAATTTCTCTACACAACGGAAAGTCAGCAGCTGGGATGAGAGTGAGAAAGAGAGAGACAGGATGATAGAGTGGGAGAGGGATGGAAAACTATGCGAAACTAAAATGTCGTTAGACGTCGGCGTTGAGTGGCGGAAATTGACAAAAACTATTCATAAAATGGGAAATAAAACCCAACGCCAACAGCGATAACAACAAAAGCAAAAACAGCAATAACACATTAAACAACAACAACATCAGCAACGAGATGAGAAAACAACCACCATCACAGGCGTTGGATGGAAGTCAAAAATAAAGACAAACATTGTTATCACCTCGCAGCAACAGCAGCAGAAGCAGCAACAGCAGGAGGAGGATGAGGTTGACAGCAAGGATACACATATTGCTGCCAGCATATAATAACAACATTATGAATACGAACGCCAACAACAACAATGCCAATAACAGAAACACACAACAACAATGACACTAACATCAAAACCGACAACAACAAGGCCATCATAATATTTATACAAATAGGTTACACACGGCGTATTAAGCGAGGACTTTTACGAGATGGGAGAGTGGACGAGAGACAGAAAGAGAGAGAGGACGATAGTGTGGGGGAACGAGGCTCGCAATGACGAAGGCTTGGACCATTGTCTCAGCCTCATAGGTGGAGGGAGGACGAAGAACCATGACGATAACGAGAATTGGAAGGAAGAAAACGAAGGACAAGGCCGAAGGACGACGACGAGGCCGATGTTTCGTGACGACGGCGAAACACAGTCGGCCTATAATCGAGGACCTCCGACCCAAAACACGCCCTCCGACCTCGACAACCTACTCCTTCATTTGCATTGAAATGTGATGCGTGATTCGCATCGAAAGGCATCGAGAGCGAGAGAGGTTAACAGTGAGAAAGTAGGACATGAGGAAGAAATTTCAGTGGAGACCTTTTCATGAAGTCCTTTCCATGGAGACCTTTTTAGGAAAAACCAACATAGGAATTTAAGTCCAATGATCAGCGATGTGTGAACCAGAGAACGGATTGATTCTTTTTTTAAACTCGTCATCCTGAGAACCCTTTTGCCATCGATCAGCAGCCAACAGGAATCGACGAAGGACAAGCGGCGGGAAACGAAGGCCAATTAGACGGTTTCCACATAATTTCCTCGCACACAATTTATCGACTTAGGATCACCTCATTTCACTCCCCATAATCGTAAAGCCCTCAACCGATCTCCTCCGTGAGGCCATCGAAGCCCCCAATTAGACTAATTTTCCTCATCCGCATTTAACGGACTCCGCAGTCGCAGTAAAAATCAGCCAAGCGATAATGACGATGGGATGAATGTGAAGGGGCGGTGAAGGGAAGGCCAAGTGACGGCTAAAGGACTACGAAGGGACGTTGAAGGCATGCATGAAGCCGCCTCAACCTATCTCCCACTTCATTCTATTCCATTCCGTCCAGTGACCATTAAATCAAACGGAGCACAAGAAGATGACAAACGTACGGCAACGCCATCAAAAGGGTTCAGACGAGGGTGTGGAAGGGGCGGCGATGTCGATGGTGGCGATGAGGATGACGACGTTGGCGGTGATTGTGATGAGGACGTTGACGACGACAGAGGTGGCGATGACGATGACGGCTCCGATGATGTTGCTGCGGATGACGAGCAGCCGTCGATGCGGGCCACAGAGCACGACTTTAGAGGCGAGAGAAGTTCGGGGGATGGTCGGAGGAAGTGAGAGAGAGCGATGGGACCCGGACCAGGATGAAGCCATCGAGGCGAACGGAGAGGAGATCGAGGACCATGCAGAGAGAGAAGAGAGCTAGATGACAAGGGAGAAGCGAAGGGATTCATGATGATGGAAAGAGAGAACGAGGATAGGACGAAATATAGGTGGAGCTTGAGCTTGAGTCCAGGTCCAGGACGAGGTTGTTTCAGGAGCCGGACGAGGATCCGAGGACGAGTGTAAATGCGAATAGTTGCAAATGAGCATCAGTCACATTCGGCAGCCACTCACGCGGTCGGTTCTCCATGGCGATGGTGGATGGGATGGTCGTGTTGGTGAGGAGCAGGGGGAGAGACTGGAGAGCAGGAGAATGAAGGATGAAGAGAGAGAGAGAGAAGAATCCAGGGGTTGTGGATGATGAGCTCGAAGTGATGGCAGGGCATGCAAGTGACACGCGGCGCCCCGAGTGACTGATGGCGAAATGAAAAGCTTCGCCCGAGGGGCGACCGTGAGTGATGGAAAAGAGAGAGAGGGAGAATGAAAGAGAGGACAACAGAAAGAGAGGGAAAGAAAGAGATGTCGACAGAAAGAGAGAGAATGAAAGAGATGTCAACAGAAAGAGCAAGAGTGAGATAGTGATAGCCTAGTTTTCGGCCGCATTAGGTTTTTGTTGATGACATCGATTCGAGAGAATTGTGGACAAAAGCGACGCCGGAAACGGCCATCAAAATGGGCGGAAGCAGTGGATGCAGTGGGCGAGATGGGGCCGAAGTTGAATCCGGAAGTTTTCGGGCATCCAAATGGCACGTAATTTCGGTGAATTTAGACAAGTTCTTAAGGAGTTCACAATGAGGATGGCAAATCAAGAGGATGCCAAATCAGAAAGATAGCAAAGTAGGAAAAGTACAAAGAACGAGGATAAGCGACAAAGTGGGTCCAGGGATCATCCATTAATATTTATGAAGGCGCCCATTGCGAGTTGAAAAATATTAATTTCAATTAACAGATTCGCTTTTCTCCGCCCACGATCTCTCTCTTTGTCTCTCGTAATCCTTTGAGGTCGCTTCGAGTCCCGGGCGTATTTCATTAAATCGTCCTCAATTTGCGTCAGCATTTCTTTGACACACTTTTCGAAACGATGTCCTTGCACCGTCCTGTCGCAGCCTCTCCTTGCCACGCCCTCCTCCGCCGCCCCCCATCATCACTTGCCGTTTTCATAAATTGCCATTTCAAAAATTTCCAATTCACTTTGCATGCCAGCTGTTCGCCCGTCGCTTTCATTACTTACTTTCCGGCGCTGCTCCTGGCGCGCTGCCGACATGTCTAAGGACATCATCCTGTCATTCATCATCGAGCCACCGGCAGGCAGTCGAGCAGTCGGCAGCCGGGCAGCTCGGATGGGGTCAGCTTCGCAGGAGCAGAGAAATAATAAAACGTTCTCCTCCGCCCCCGACTCTCGCTCGGCAGCAGGAAACCTGAGAAGTCGTCATCAGCGTCGTCGGTGTCGTCGTCAGCTTCGTCGTCGTCGAATGAGTTGGCACTAAAAGTTTCAGTTTACAATTTCAGTCAATAAAATTTAACTTCATGCGATTACAACGCTGCGATAGAGCAACGAATGGAAATAAAGGACGACGACGACGATCCCGACCCGACGACACCGGGCGAAGGCAGGCGAGGATGATGATGATGGCGATGTCGATTGTGATAATGATGATGTCGGGAGAGGATCGGGAGAGCGCAAAATTATGTCAATGTTTGCTGGGCCACGACTTCGATGGGGCTGACGGACGAGTTCGAGACGACGAAAGGACGAAAGACGACAAAGATGACGATGATGATGGGTCGCTGGAGTTCCAGAGATAGTGGTAGATATGGAGTTGATGGCAGATGTGGTGGAAGAGCGAGCGAGAGAAGATGAAGAGAGACAGAAAGAGTTTGAGAATGAAGGGGGCAGAGGGAGTTTGAGAATGAAGAGAGAATGAAACAACTGCGAGTGAGTGATGGGGATGCGAAGAAGGGTTGCATGATGCTAATGAAAATATATCGACAGCAAATTCACGTTGACAACTTTGTGGGTGAAATACGAGCGACCGAAGGGGGAGGAACGAGGGACGACAAAGGTTGATGTGGAAAAGGTGGTGAAGCAGAGGTGGTGAAGGAAAAGGTGGTGAAGGTAAAGGTGGTGAAGGTAGAGGGGTATAAGCCAAAGGAGGAAAAGCAAAGGTGATGAACTTGGTCTGTTTGCTGATGGAGCCATTCACTGAGTTATAAAACTCTCTTCCAACTCCACGCAACTGGAGTCATCGTATCTTCTGGACCAACTTCGATAAATAATACCATATCAATTACCTGCAATTGTCTGTTTCCATCATTTAATTTTCCATCATTTAATTTGCTCTCGTTTAATTCTCACATCAATATCCTTCCGACTTTGTATTTATTATGACTTCAAATATTCGATCGATCACTCAACTGCCATAAATCTCAGAATTTTCTCCTTTCACCGATTTCTTCTCCTTCTTCTTATTCTTAATGTCTCATCTGTCCTTGGCCTTTTGGCTCGTTATCGTCTTTCATCAATAGATTTTGATCGGAGATTTTGATGTGGAGAAGAAGAGCTTTTCATTCACGAAATTGCAAAATTCTCCAATTAACTTGATTCTCCTCATGTCCGTTTTCGTCCTCTTTCATCCTCTTTTGTCTTACTTCCTCCTCTTTTCATTACTTTTCTTTACTCTTCCTTCTTTTTTGTTTCTCTTCCTTTTCTTTACTTCGGGGGAAAAACTCCTTTTTACGCATTTTCAAGACTTTGGGAAGTGTTTAATAAATGCAAACTTTTGTTTTCGTTCTTGAGGTTATTGTTGTTCCTTTGATTATTGTTGTTCTTTTGATTGTTGTCGTCACCATTGTTATTGTTGCTTTTGTTGCTGTTGTTATGTGCGAAACTTAAGCGACAATCTGTGGCAACCGGAAGTGGTGGCTTCCCTGACACCGCCGCAAGAACGTTATTGATCATCAAGGAGCGAAAAAACAATATTGTCATTGTTGTTGTAGCCGAGTAAACACACAACTCTCTCTCTCTCTTTCACACATCCGGAAGAAGAAAAGGAGAGGGAGATTGTTGTCGGATGCCATTCGAAGTGAATTAAGTTTGGCAAGTTGAAAATAGTATTTCCTGGATTTTCCCCCAACTCCTCACTGACAACAATTTACAGAAGGATTAGGATTGGGAGCAGCAGCAGGAGCTGCAGATAAAGCTGGAGTTGGAGGTTGAGGAGGAGAATTTGAATCGGAGTCGAAGGCGTCGTCGTCGTTGTAGTTGAACTCTTCCGGAAAACATAAACACTTCCAAGTCAGAAAGTTGACATTATTTGACAAAAGTTTTCATTGGAAATTGCAGATGTCTCGTCTCGCCGCAAGACGAAGGACGAGACCCGAGAACAAGGACATGCCGAGGGGACCTCAAGGACCTCACCCTCTCCGTCCCCTCCTCTCCACGTCTCGATGCATCTCGAATGAGGCTAATGTCGAGATAAAGTCTTCGAAAATTGCATTATTTCCAAATTTTGTTCTCAATCTTAAAAAAATATATATTAAATTTTTTTGTAAATTTCTGAATTTTCAAAATTCTGCTCCCATTTAAAAAAAAATGTTTGTCTTCAATATATTTTCATAGATTACATTTTTCTAAACTTTCTAGAACCAAATATTTTTTCATTTTTGGAAAAATTCTTTCTAAGAATTTTTACGAAATTTTACATGCAATTATATTTTTCAAAAAAAATTTCCTAAAAAAATTCAAAATTTTGATGAATTGTTGATGAAACTTCAAAATTTTCCTCGATATTCTTGAAAGACTCAATTTAACTTCCTTCGGGAACCTTTCGCAGTTTCCCTTAAATTAGCGATTCGATGAGAAAGTATTGGAAATGCCAAAGGAAAGAGGAAAACAATCAAAACACAATGAGGAGAGCGAACTGAGTGATGGAGAGGGAGGGAAGTGAACGAGGGGGCGAAGTGAAAGAGAGAGGAAGAAAAATGAACCTTAAAAGCAATTGGAAATCAATTCCTGCCGAATTGATGCTGATTTATATCGGAATTTATGAAATGTTTCTTTTGTGTTTCGCGTTCCTGCTGCTGGCTCTGATTTCATTGTTTCACACATTCACATGGCTCTGTGTGAGAGTGAGTAAGATAAATATGTGAGTGAGGCAATAGTGTGTGTGTGTGTGTGTGAGTGAGACGAATGTGTGTAAGTGAGGAAAATATATACACATATTTATACAAGCTCCCATCATCGTCCCAGACGCCCGCACTTCGCCGAATGCGGCCGTCGAATCAAGCGAAACTTGAGCGAGGCTGGAGAGTTGGGGCGAGGACGGGGGCGAAGGACGATCGAGGGCGGGGGTGGAGTGGGATCCTGTGAGCTGGTGGTCGTCGGCAGGTGGAGGCGGAATCTGTGAGAGTCCTGCGAATGAGTGCTGCCGAATGTCCAAACGTAACTGATGGCGAATTATAACGAGTTCAAGCTAATTTACCGGAAAATTGACTTTCGTTGTGGTGGTGATATTATTGTTGTTGTTATTATTGTTGCTGTTGTTGTTGTTGTACTCAATTTTGTTGTTACCAATTTTTGTTGATACCAATTGTTGTGGTTGTTCATATTCCTGTTGTTGCTCATTTTGTTCTTGTTCATCTGGTTTCTGTTTCTATGCAGTTAAAAGAAATGAAATTGAATTCCACTATTCGTGGTTATTTCTCCCCATATTGTTGTTGTTTAATTTCTCTTTAAAAACAACAGCAACAACAACAACAAATATCATCGTAATAACTCGCAGAAAATCTCAACAGCAGTTGCAATTGCAGCAACAACAATAGTTTAAAACAACAAGAACGATGTTATTGTAAGTGCATTAGTTGGTTATGTTGTTGTTGTAGTGATTGGAAGCTGTTGTTGTTGTTACTTTAGTTGTTGTTGTTGTTACTCTAGTTGTTGTTTCGCTTGTTGCAATAAAGGTGCATTTATGAAATAAATTGCAAAACTGTGGCAACTCTGTGCTCGAGTGCAGCTCAAAAGTTGAAAACGGAAATGAAAATGTCAATTTGAAGTTAGAGACGTCGGCTTTTCAGTAAATGTTGTTGTTATTATTGTTGTTGTTGTTTTCGGTGTTGTTGTTCCTTCTGTTATTCAATTAATGACCTATGTTTGTTGTAATTATTATTATTACTATTTCATGGTGGTTACTATTATTGCTATAGTTGTAGTAGTAGTTGTTGTATTAATTGTTGGTGTAGTTATTGTTGTTGTAGGTCCTTTTGTTCTTCCGGCTTCAAAGACCTTTGATTTATGCTCACGTTTTTTAGGTCACCGGAAATTACGAAAGCGAGCGCTCGAGGAAAAACAAAAATATTTCTTTCTCTTTCTCGTCCTCCCTCGAGGATCATTAATTAAGTTGAAGATGATGTTGTTGTAATCGCTGTCGTTGCAATTGTTGTTGTAGATGTTGTTCTGAGTGCAGCAGCAGTTATTGTTGTAGTTGTTGTGATTGCAACAGCACTTTTTGTAGTTGTTGTTGTAATTGCAACAGCAGTACATTGTTGTTGTTGTGTTTTACTCTCAGATTGAAATCACTCACTAATTGGATATCGGAAGGAAATTTAGGTTACGACATCTCGCCTCATGGTGTAGGGGGAGGGGATGACGATTGTGAGGGGAATAAAGGAAGGAAGAAAGGGAGGCATCGTGGGAAAACCGAAGCAAGTATCCTTTGAGGGTTCGCAAGGAGCTCGCTTGAGATTTGAATGCGCTTTCGATGGATTGGATGCAATTTCGAAGAATGTTTCATCGATGCGAGGGGAAACAAATTTAGTGAGAAAGAGAGCGATAAGTAGAAAGAGAGGGAGATAGAAACAGATAATGATATGATGAAACCCAACGAAGAATGTGAAACAGAAAATGAAGCAGAAGAAGGTCGTCGTTGCTCGAAAGCTATTATTTTAATACGAGGTTTTATTTGCAGGCAACTTTTTAATACAGTTAAGTGCACGTGCTCACAAACACACACATACTCGAACCAATACATAGATATACACTCTACAAATAATTACAACAACTACAACTATAGCAACAACAACTATATTAACAACAACAACTACAACAACAGTTCAACAACAAGTATATTCATTTTATTCTTCATCTCTTTCGCTTTTGCCTTCGTCTTCATCGACTTTGTCTTCGTCCTCGTCTTTTGCAATGAAAACGAAGGCAAAAACAATGACTACAACTGCAACAACAACACCGATGACTACAAATGCAACAAAAACTACGAACTACAATGATAATAACAACAAAAACTAAAACAAAAGGGACTAAAACAACAAAAACCACTACAACACAACCCACAACTACAACAACAATTGCAATATAAGTTGTTGATGTGATTGTGGTTGTTGTCGTTGTAGTTGTAGTATATGTTGCAGTTGTTATTGTAGTATTACATGTTCTTGTTGTTGTTTGCAGTTGTTTCAGTTTATGTTTACAAGGATATGCGAAGAGAAATAACACCAACACCAACAACAAAAACAAGAAAAAAATGTAAAGGATCTTCTACAACAACAATAACAAGAACAACAACAATAACATCAACAACATCAAAAGGGAATGCAATCAACTCGTGTATTTGGCACAAGTTTCAACTGCACTAGTATGAGTGCATGAGTGGGAGTGTGTGTGTGATTGTATGCATTTGGCTGGAGGCTCGAAGGAAACGAGGCCGGAGGCTGGAGGACCTGAAGCTGCTGGGCGGCATCCTTCGAGGAATCAGGTGGAGGTTAAGCGGTTTTGCCTGCGGCTCAATCGAGGGCAAGCATTTAAAACCAGCAACAACTATAGTAGAAACAACTACAGCGACAACAACTAAAGCTACAAGAACTGAAGGTACAACAACTAAAACAACAACCAAAGATACCTGTAAAAATAAAAACAATTTAAAAGTAGTCGAATAAACCGAGGCAAAGAATTTTTGTCAACATTTTAAGCGAAAGCATCAACAGAACGCGGGCTTAAAGCCGGTCACATCCCCTTCACCAACCTTTCCTCTCATTCCATTTTCGCGTATTTGTGCCACGCCCTCTTTGCATTTGCCCCTCTGCCTTTCCTTGTCGACTCCAACTGCTTTTGTACGATTTCGCGAACAACAAACGCCAAGCAGATGACGAGGAAAATCGGGCGAGGGGACATGGGTCCAATGGGAGGGGCCAGAGAGAAGGTGGCAAGGGTTTTAAGGGGAGGGGAGAAGGTTCCTACCAGTAGTGAGGTCTACGAGGAGCGGGTGACAGAGCGGTCCAGGGAGAGAAACCAAGGGAAGGAGCCTCGAAAGCTCTTTGCGTCCACTTGAAGTTTTTAATTTTCCCCGCTTAAGCGCACTCGTGGGTGGCGGAGCGCTTCGCGGAGGCGGCGACGCGGCAACAATCGAAATGTGTGGCGGCAACAGTAAAAGCCTCCAACACACACACACACACACTTGCGTAGGAGCACTCATGCATTTCGTTGTACGAAAGAAGGAGAAGGAGCGGGGCATATAAAACTCATTCGCTTGCTCATTCCAGCTCGCGAACTTTATTAATAACAATGATGCACTGAGAAAGCTAGAGAAAACGAGTGTGAAAGAGGAAGAAAGAGGTAGAAAGAGTAAGAGGGGGAGATAGTGAGGGGGTGGACGGAGATATTTGCACTTGTATTTGTGCTGTTGTAGGCTGCAGCGACTCCCCCCACGCTGCCCTCTCGTCCACAAGATCGCAACTCACTTAAGTCTCCAAATGCTCGGCGCGATTATTGCGTTTTTTTCTGCGAGAGGGTGAAGGAGGGTTCTATTTGCATGTGGAGAGAGAGGAGTGAGGGGGGCGTGGCGGCGACATCGTGTTAACTTCTTCGCCGCAACAACAAAAACTACAACTAGAATGACGCCCGCAGCAGGAACATATCGTCGTTTGCTCGTTCTTCCTGGCGACGGCCTAAAACCATGCAATGAAAAAGCGCTTCACTCGTCATCGGTCGATCGATCGATGCAGCCTAGAAACATGCAATAGTTTTTTAATTTTTTAGTTCACAGTGGGTACGTTCAACGAAAATAGTAAATAGCGTCAGAAAAATGTCTAAAAATTTCCTTATGAAAAAATCTCGAAAGAGAAAAAAAAATTGTCAACAAATTTGTTGATGAAAAAATGTACTGAAGCAATTGACAAAAATTTCGAATGGAAAAATTTCCAAAAATTTTATGAAAAAAAATCTACGAAAATATCGTAAAAAATTCTCTAAAAGTTTCATGAATACACAAAATGAAAATTTCCTTCTGTAAAATTGTTGAAAATTTTGTGAAGAAAGAATATCTGAAAATTTCTTGAGAACAAAAAATCGTTGAAAATTTAATTCTGAAAAAATTATACAAAAATTTATTAATAAAAAAATCGTCGAGAATTTTTTGATATGATTTTTGAAAATATTGGCAAGAAAAAAATTCTTAATATTTCATGAACAAGAATTTTGAACATTTTAATACGAAAAAATCGATATACAATTTTAGAGAAAAACTCGAATTTAAACGTTTTTTCTTCACCCTCGTCTCTTTCTCTGCATGCCTTTGTCCCAGTTACCACATCGAGGACACACGAGGACGCACTCAGGCCTCTTTTCCCCGGCTCAAGGCAGAAGAAGAGATGTCCTTAGAAATTAAGTATTTATAATTGCTCACACTCCATGTCTTCTTCTAGTCTCACGTCTTTCCCACTCCAGAGGAACATCTTCCGCTTCTCATCTCATTAGCGTCATGAGCGTGTATTCAACGTCTTCATAATTAAGGTTGGCATCATCGTAAGTATGATCATCATCGTTATCATCATCAACGCCAAAGTCCTCATCATCAGCCTTATTTTCATCATCGCCCTCGTCTTCAACGACCTGAGATTCATCAGCAACTTCGTCATGATATCTCCTCCATCGTCCCATTGTCCTCATTATTGCAGCCCACTTCCAGAATTCATCACCTCCCTTCCCACTCGTTAGAAACGCCGTTGGCTCCTCTCTCAACCCCTTCTCGCCGTCGCCATCAGCGTCGCGAGGCTCTTCAACATTGCTGTCACTTTCGCAGCCATCAACTTAAGTCGACTTCAGTCACTCACTTCACGTGAGCCGAGCCAACGCCATGTTGGCCGCCATTTTGCGCCGCTGCCGTCATAATTAAGCCAGGCGTTCGGCGCCCCAATGTCAGGGGTAGGGGCAGAAGAGGGTCCAACCGTGGAGCCTCCACATCGAAGAGAAAAGAAAACGAAAACAAGTTGAAGTTTTTCCCCCGAACTCCGAGTCAACTCCGCTTCAACCCTGAGTCAACTTCGAGTCAACTCCTTCAATCGATGGAGGGATGGATTTCAAAAATCAACAAAGATAGCTACGACAAAAACAACAACAACATCAACCAAACAACAACCACATTAACAACAAATACTCCCATTGAAGATGGCGCCAGAACCGAATCGAGACCCCAACAAATCACTCGACCCATCGGCAGCGATTGCTCAATATCCTGCTCGGTAGCCGGGAAAGTATTTTGCATGTCGATTTGCACCGGAAGGCACTTCCATCTTGTGTCACTTCCGGTTTCGATTTCGGCAGTAATGGATGCAGCCGCTCGCCAAAGAGAGGAAAAGAGAAGAGAAGGAGACGAACGGAGTGATGGGGTGAAGTCGAGAGCGAGACGTTGAGGTTGAATATGAAGGTTCAAGGGGGGAGTGAAGTGAGAATATTGAAGATTGAAGAAAGACTCCACTTCTTTCTTCAATCTTCAATGAGTGTGAAAAGTGGAGGACGAGTGTGAAAAGTGGATGTGAAGTAATGTAATTATTATCCCGAGTCACTTCCGGTAACGAGTTTCGGTCCGGAGAAAAGGAGGCTGATGGCTCTCCGGAGATTGCTGAGCGAAGGTGGAAAGTGGGAAAATTGAGGACGATGAACTTCTTCCGAGGGGCCCAACTTTGATGACCTCCGACGGCGGTCCGGAAGGTCCCAGGAATGATTAATAAATTTGCTGCAAACAGTAATTAGAAGGACCTCACAGGACGAATCCACCAACCCCTTCCCCCCTCAACACACTTGCAGCCTTCCACACGACAATTTGTCACCGGCCGAGCTGGAAAAACATTTAAACTTTTACATTCACCCTCCATAAAATTCGAATGACTTCGGCTTTTCGACCAGAACTTTGAAGTTCGAGATAAAATATGAGAAATTTTTTCGACTTGATGCATCTTTCGTCCTTTCTCGTTCTCTCTCTATCTATGTCTCACTCTCTCTCTATCTATGCCTCTCTCTTTCTATGGCTGTCTCTCTCTCTTTCTCTGGCTGTCTCGCTCTCTCTGCCTGCCTCCATCGTATGTGACTCCTGTGCATGGCAAGACACGCATTCGCTTTGAGCCGCATCGTTCAATGCACACGAGTGATCCCTGGGATTTCTCGCTCCCTTCTCCCATCCCACCCTTCAAGCCTCCATCGCTCGCCTGAAATCCCCTTCTCATCCTCTTAAATCCCCGTCCTCAGCCCTTACGCCCGACGTAGCAGAAGTTCGAAAACTATTTTTGAATCGTTTCGTCGTAAATCTTCGAAATTTGTGATTTTTTCGCCAACCTCCAGCGCCACCACCCACGCCGCTTTCTATGGCAAGGACTTACGGCCTCGAGTTCAATCCAAACTAACAAAAACAACAACACGAATAACAACAACAACATTACTAAGAACTACTACAACGATTTTACCTACGATTGCAACCACTACAAACACCAACAATTTCACATTTCTGAACCATAAACTTTCGAGCATAAAAATTCCAAAACTAAACCAAACTTGGCCGAAACCGAGCTTGGCAAGGGTTTTGACATGGCTCGGAGTGATTCGTTGTCGTCGCTTGAGTTGTGAAGAGAAGCCCTTGGAGATAGAGAGAGAGGGAGAGCGAGAGAAGGAGAGAAGGAGAGAATCAAATAAACCCATTTTTAAAACCTCACCACAAACAACAGCAAAAGGAGCAATGAAAGGAATGACTGCAGCAACAACAACTGCAGCAAAACTGCAGAAACAACAACTGTAGCAACAACAACTTCAGGATTCAACAATTTCAACAGCAACAATTTCCAAAGCAACAACTTCAAAAGCAACAATTTCAAAAGTAACAACTACAAAAGCAACAATTTCAAAAGGAACAACTACAAAAGCAACAACAACTGTAAAAAGCAACAGACACGACAGAACAAGCTACACTAACAACAACAACAATCACAGGACGAGGGGACGTCGAGTGGATCCGGGTCGGTTGGCGGCGAGTTTTAATTGTCGTCGTCATCGTCATCGTCATCGTCGTCGTCCTGTGCAAGGTTCACTGCGAAGACCGTTCCAGGACTCGTCACAGTGGGCGTGGCATCACCTTAACGTCCTCGCCCTCCCCTACTCGTTGAGTTCGTCCCACTGTGCGGTGTCCGAGACCAAGACCAGGTCAGATTGTGATGAAAACTTGTTAATGGACATGAGAAGCGAGGAGGTGAGAGAAAAGGAAAGAGAGGGGGAAGAAGGAGTAAAGGAGGAGAAAGGAAAGGGAGAGGAAGGTCTCGCTCTCGTGAAGAAAAGCTCGGATGTGAATAAAGGAAAAATCGCGATCTCCTTCGCTCGATTGTTGGCGAGCAGAGAGATCAAGAGAGCGAGAACGAGTCAAAAGTCGAAAATCGCAAAGGAAACTGAAATGGACAGAATGACTGGAGAGGAGAGAAAGAGAGAGAGAGGACAGGGAGAGAGTGAAAGAGAGGGTGACAAGGAGTGTGAAAGGGAGTTGAAGAGAAATGAAAGAATGTTAAATAAACACGGTGGGGCAATTGAGGAGAGAGAAACGTAGCAGAGAAGACCAGGAGCAACTAATGCAACGCTAATTCAATTACAAAACGCAAAAGTGTTGCTTTTTAAAGCGCAATCATCACCACAGAGAGTCAGAGAGAGAGAGAGAAAAAGAAGAGTAGGAAGAAAGGGGAGAAAACAGAGTTAGAGTGAGTGAGGAAGGTTGATGAGGAAGGAGTGAAAGGGGGCGTGGTGGGGTCAACTCGAGGATGACGTTGCACGAGGCGATGCACGAAAATGGCTTCGTTTGTTGCGCCCCAGGGGAGGCGAAAGGAAGCGTCTCCAGGGCCACCCAGGGATCTCTGTTGGAGTGAGGTAGAGGAATAGAAAGGGGTGGACAGAAGTGGAGGGCAGCCTGCTCGAGGCAATTGAGCGCTGCCCCCAGCGTCGACCACGAAGACGACAACGACGACGATAGCGATGTCGACGAGGACGCGGTGACTTCGTACAAATGGCTGAATTTATCTCGTCCGCAGTCGGGTGAGAGAAAGCGAGTTTGCAGCAAATCAGTGCGAAGGATAACAAGAGAAGGACACCGCGGTCAGGAGAACGACGATGAGGAGGAAGATGAGGAGGATGATGAAGAGGAAGACGATGAGGAGGACGATGAGAAGGACGATAAGGGGACGACGAGGAGGACAATTAGAAGAACGAAGAGAGAAAAACGAAGGGACGAAGAATATAATTTAGAAGAGAGGGAGACGATGACGCTGGCCACAAATGCGGCGAAAGTAAAGTAAAAGTTTTTGGCAAGGATTTGTCGGCCAGCTTCTGGACCCACAAAGCACTGACGGCTCAGCTCAGGATGCTCCACAGGGCGGAGGGTTTGAAGGAGACGAGAAGCTTTGGAATTTAATTTAATGTCCTTGAATTAGAATTGTTAATTTTTCGCTCCGCTCTCCCAGTTACAAATCGTGCACTCAACAAAATGCGAAAATTAACGAGAGCATTTGTTCCGGTCAGAGAGGGTCAAAGGATGGAAAACAGGGGGGTGAGGAGTGGAAGAGGGGTGAGGTAGAGAGGGAAAGAAAAAGAGAGAGAGAGATTGAAGAAGCAATTGTGAAACAGATGCAACTGAGGCAGGAGTCGCTGCTCTTTCGTTGAAATTAGTTGTGAAAGCAACTGCAGCAGAGCGAATTCTTGGTCAAAGAAGTTGAATCCTGGCAAAAGGAACTCGAATTCTTGAAGACAGAGCATGAAAATCAAGAAAACTCGCCTTGTTTTCCTAGAATTCAATTCATGACACCCTGAGTCGATGGCTCTGATGATTGATAAATGGCCCAGAGTCCTTGGGATCCTTCGTCGACAGCCGGAAACCGCAAAATCCATGTCAAGTGGCCTCAACCCAAACCTGGAGTCTCTCAATCGGCCCATCGACAACGTATGCCGAAACCTTGAACCAATTTTCCCAACTCATCAGATCATCGAACTCCCCTGAAGCTCAATTGAAATGCACTCGACCTAATGAAGCGCCGCCTGGAGCCGGTCTCAGACCCGAGTCTCAGCCTCAATTCCAGCCATCAGTCTCAGTCGCAGCCCCATCGGCAGCAACAATTAATTGCGGCCGGCAATCTCAGCCAGGGGAAACAAAACCCCGCCCACAAGATTCCTCTTCCTTCTCCCTCTTCTTTCTTCCTTCTCCCTCTTCTTTCTTCCTTCTCTCCTTCTCTTAACAGAAGGCGGCATCGTTCAATGGGCGACATGCACTAAAATCCACTGCAAATAGCGAAATCCCTTCTCACCTACGACGATGACGAATCCCCATGCGACAGCAGCTACGCCTCTTACTCTGACTCTTTCTCACATTGTCTCCTTCTCTTTCGAACTCCCTTCCTTTCTCGCTTTTCCTTTCTCTCTCTTTCTTTCGCTGCTCGCCGGACATCGGATCTCGTGTCAGCCGACATCCTGTCGGCCGAAAGCCGAAGAACATGCGAAATAATTTGCCATCTGGAAGAGAAATCGTGAGCCGAAAGAGAGAGAGAGAGAGACTGAAGTAGTGGAAGAGAATGAGGGTGAGAGAGAGAAGGAAAGATTGTGTAAGAGCAAAGAAGTGAGATAGAAAGAGAGTGGAAGAATGAGGGAGGGAGAGATTTGGGGGAGGACGAGAACGAGAACACATCAACAGAGTCGTATAAACCAATTTAATGCTGACATGGCCGAAAGACAAATGGCGGCCGGCGAGGTCTCACACATACTCATTCTCACTCACACTCACACTGATGCCCTCTCACTCACACTGATACCCTCTCACTCTCTCTCACACTCACACACTCTCCATCTCTGAGGCTCACACGACCGCCTGCCCGAGTGAATGAGTGAGTGAGAGCGAAGCCCAAAATACAAGAAACCCATTGAAAACAGTGGCGTTCAGCGAGAAAGAGAGAGCGAATGGGATTGTGGGCGCAGAACTCATCTCGAGAGATGCCCGTGGGAGGGGAGAGCAAGAGAAAGGAGAGAAGAATGAGAGGAATATAAGAGGAAGGAGGATAAATAGAGCGAGGAAGAGAAAAGGACCGAGAGTGAAGGAAGCTGGTGAACGAGAGAGAAAACAAAAGGCATATAAACGGTTCTGGAGCCAGAGAAAGAGAGAAACCGATTGCAAAAGTGGTATCAGGGCGGCCTTGGGTCGACCTGTGGGATGTCGAGGTGCCGTGGAATGCAAAGAGCCAACAAGAGACGACGAGAAGGGAAGCGAAGAAGCGTCGAAGCCAAACGTAAACAAATGAGGGAAAAACTCATTTGGCGAGCGAAGAATTTGAATTTTCGTTTCAATTTCGTTCAAAATTCCGAAATGGGCCGCCAGCGATAGTGGGCGTGAGGGGCGTGAGGAGAAAAGGGAGCGTTAGAGGAGGCGATGAGCGTGAGAGGAGACAAGGGATCAGTGTGTTTTGGAGCCCGATGAGACTCGGAGTGAACGAAGAACATGAGACCTCAGGAGGTTGATAAGAAGAGAGGAAGAGACCGAGGAAAAGAGCGACGTAATCGGTCCATTTAATGAGAACTGGGCCGTGGCTTCAGCCAGGATGATGAAGAGAAGCCCATGATGAGAAGAGAAGCCGAAATCCCAGTGGTAGAGGAACAGAAGGAGACAAAAATCTCACAACATGAAAGGGTTAACAGAAACACCGATAGTGTGTTGACCTAGAGGATGAACGATCTACGACGATCGTCGAAGTTTGGCAATAAAAATATCAGAGGAGTGGAGAATATTTACGAAAGTCAGTGGGTGGGAAGTGGAAAGCGAGTGATCAACGATTTATTAGCAGCGAATGACAGGAAATTTCACAGAGGATAAAGTGGGAGAAAGGTGAAGATTTAAAGGGTTGAAGAGAAAACAAGATAGAATGAAGAAGAAAGATTAGAAAAGAGAGGCGATGGAAAGAATGAAAGGAGAAAGAGCAGAGGAGGTCGTTTGGGGTTCGTACCCCTGTCTTTCTCCTCATCCGAACCCAATATCAACACTCTAACACGTCTCCTCGGAACTCCCTAAGTCATCAAAAATCTTCCATCTTCTTTTCCTCCTGCCTCAAGGACATCGATTTAATTGCCTCCTCATCATTGATCCCTTCATCACTCGAGACATCGACATCTCCTCTATCCCTTTCCCTTTATCCATCTTCTTTCTTTACCTTTCTCGGCCTCTCTCTCTCTCTCTTTGATTCCTTATCACCTTTGCTCCTCCTGGGATGACTTCGATTTCACACTCGGCCTTTCGAACATTTCAATTCATTAGGGTAACAAAACAACAACATCAAGAACAACAACAATATCACCAAATCCAACCACAACAACAATAATAATAACAACAAAAACAACAACCATAACAACGATCATCTGTGAATGGAGCCACTTGAAAATTGACAAACATGGAGTTCGTGGAGCCGAAAGTGTGTTAGTTTGAGTGAGTGTAGGTGATTGTGGGTGTGTTTTGTGAGTGTTAGTGTTTGTGTATGAGTGTTGGTGATTCTGTGTGATTGTTTGTGAGTGTGTGAGTAGGCCGGATATTGCATATTTACACAGGCGAGCGGGCCGGAAATGGTCGCATAAATGTAAAAGCCGTCCTTCACTCTGTCAATCTCTCCTTCTGCCTCTTCATCCAACTGGCCCTTCATCCATTTCTCGCTTCATCCATCGCTCCCCATATCCAACTGTCCATCTGTCCCTTCATCCACATGTCCATCCATCCATCCATCCATCTATCTAACATCTATCTTTCTGTGTTCATCTGTCCATTGCTCTCGTCTTCCTGTCGCTCTCTATCTCTCTATCTTTCCTATCGCTTCTCTTCACCCCTTCTTCTTCCCCCAGCTTTTCTCTCAATCTCCTGGACTGTAGATTGTCCTCCTGTCTGTTCGTCAGGCAGTGCCGGAATTTAAATGCAGTTGGCAACGCCGGGCCGGAGCAATGGAAACGGACAAAAGTGCAATTTACACAGACACGCACACAAACAAACAGAGACAACGAGGGACGGAGGGACGGACAGACAGATAGAGAGACAAATGGACAGACGATCAGGGGACAAACAGGCGGAAAGATGGACGGGGAGACAGATGGACAGACAGAGAGGCAAACGGACGGACGGACAGACAGATGGAGGCGCTTGGTGCAAATGTCAGCTGCAGATCGATATCGATGCTGATGTCATTGTCAAGCACTTACATGCCCGCTGTAACAACAACAATAATAACTGCTACAACAACTATCGAACAACAGCAAAATCATCAACAACGACTACAGAAACAACAAACACAACACCACCAACATGAAGAACGAACGTTATGCAAAAACAGCAGCCGCCTAAAACGGCAACACTTCCGGATCGAGCTGCAGGGCCCGCATTTTAGGCCGCCTGAGGGGGGCGTATGACGAGGAGGGCGGTGCACATGAGGGCAGTGCAGGGAGTGGTCGTTCGGTGGAAGGTCGTGGGCGTGGACTTTGGTGGGAGGCGGCTGCTGCAGGATACGCCGGATATGTGAAACAAGCGAGGCCCGCAACTGTTTTGCATGTCGCCAGTGTTTGGTGTTGTTGTTCATGTTGTTGGTGTGGTTGTTCATTGTTGTTGTGGTTGTTGTTATTGTATTTTTTGTTATTGTTGTTATTATTGTACATTTTGTTATTGGTCTCGTTGTTGTTGAGGAAGTTCTTGCTGCTGTTGCGCTTGTCGCACACGACACTGCGTCAGGCAACGCCTGCATCGTCGGCATCATCACCGGAAGCCGACTCGATCCGGGCCGCGTTGACGTCACACAGCTTCGATGGAGGGTGGACGAAGGTCGGATGAATGGAGAACCGTAGGACCGTCGAGGCGTTTGACGGGGATTCGCTTGAAGCAGGCGGAAGTCAAGCGGCAATCGATAAAAACACTGCTTTCAGGAGGTGAGTCCAACGAGAGTCGACCTCACTCACGCCTCCTTCCGGCCCATTTCATCCTCTCACGCCCCTATCCGACCCCCTCACGCCCCCTTTCACCCTCGCCCCTCCCTCATAATGATCTCCGGCCGAAGTTTTGGCAACTTCTGATGAGGTTGTCAGGTCACCAGTTCACGGGGGCTCGTTGGGGAAGAAGGTGATGGATCCGCCACCCACACATCCGACAGCGAGGGGAGGGCGTTGCGGCTGTCAGATTGGGTGCTAATTAATTTTTGTTGTTGTAATTAGCCAAATTGATATCTGGACCATTTGGCCGCGTGTCAGAAATCACGCCCCAACGACAGGCAGCGAGTGAGTGAGCGTGGGTGGGGAGTGAGAGTGAAAGGAGGAGAGAGATAGAGAGAGTGATGGAGGGTGAGAGAGGGAGGGTTAGAGATGAAGAAACATAGAGAAGGACGGAGAGAGAAGAGGGTTAGATATACAGGGAGATATAGAGAGATGGAGAGAGGAAGTGAGAACGATCGGGGGAGGGAGGCTGCGAGCGATGGAAAATCGATGAGGAGACCGTGGTTGATGCGGGTCTTGAGTCCGTCCTGCAGGTTGAGAGAGAGAGGAAGAAGTAGAAAGCGGAATGAAGGAGACGCCTTTTCTCTCCTTTTTTTCTCTATTCCCCTCTCTCTCTTCTTTCTCTGACCTTCTCTCTCTCTCTCGCCACTTACATCTCCCTACCTCTTTCTCCCTCTACCTCTCCTCCACTTGGGATCCATCGATCGATCGCTTCGAACCCGCTTCGCTCTCCTCCTGAGCCAAACGGTCGCCTCTTTGAGTGACAGGATAACGAGCTCTGAGGAGACTCTGACCAGGCCGAAGCCAATCGTCCTCCTCCCTCTCTGATCCACATGCGATGAGCTGCTCTTCGCGGACCATTAGCGCTGCCACATCACGACCTCTTTCTCTCCTCCTCACCTCAGGCCCTCTTCTCGCTCCCTCCCCTTCTTCGCCTCACTCACAATCTACCTCCTTCCCTCTCACATGTGGATTTCACGTTCTTTTAATCTCTCCGCTCCTCGGTTGCTTCAATGGTGAAGAGCATAAATTGCAGAATCCCCCGCGCTCACGCGAATCCTTCGAGGTCGATGGCGGGCGCATCCTTTAGGAATTCGTGCTCATTGTTGTCGTTGGGGTTTTGTTGGCGGTGGGGTAGTCGTCGACGTCATCGTTCTCTCCTTCGCCGCCTTCGTCCTCTCCCTCCTCTCCTTTATTCTCCCGTTGCTTCTGCTGCTATTTTATTGCGCTGTCATTACCTTTTATTATTATAACAGCGGCGCACGGGATGGAGTGTGTGTGTGTTGGTGCATGTGTGTAGGCAGTCATCCACCTCTGACACGACAACAACAAAAACATCAGTAGTATCACGAACTGATACTGCAATAATAACAACAACAACAACGAAGAACAGTTGGTATAACAACCTCAAACAATTTAAACAGATGCGAAAGGAAGCGAAATGAATTGAGTTTAAAAATTAATTCAAATGAGGCGAATGCCATCTCCCACTCATTTACTGTCTCTCTCTCTCTTTTTTTCCCTCTCACTCTATCTTTCTATCTCACTTTGTCTCCCACACTCTCTATCTCTCTCTCTCTTCACCTGGGGTTGATTCAACGACCCGAAGTGCATAATTTTCAACGTCTTTCGAGCTGTCGTGGGCAGGAGAAGCTGCAGCTTTATTGAGGGAGCCTGGGACGCAAATTGCTGGGAGGCTTTCATCCACCTCATCCTCTCTTTCTTCTCTCATTCTTCCACTCCACCCCCTCTTCTCTCATGGCCCCCTTGTGACAGGTGAAAGGGAATTTTCGAGATGGATCCGGCCGAATTTTCGTAAAATTCATTCGCGCCATGGGTTCCAGGACAAAGGCGGATCGCTTCGGATGTCAGGATGAGGTCGTGTGCAATTCATCAGGCTTTTTACGAAGTCATCTCGCTATCTCTCTTCCCCGCTCTCCCTTTCTCCCTCTCGATGTCTCTCTCTCTCTCTCTCTGTCTCTCCCTTTGGAAATGTCAATTCCCCAAATCGCTTTGACATAAAAATTGCACAAATTAAATGGACGGCAATATTTATGAACGCTCGCGTTGCCAACGACGCGCTGCGGACACTTAATGCCTGCGGTCGTGACCGGCGTTGCCACCTTAGCTACGCCCCCTGTGGCAACGCTACCGACACGCCGTTTCAATCAATCAGTCAATAGAAAAACACAACGGTTTATCCGCGTTTATGCATTTCGAAGTGTTGCCAACCATGTTTGATGAAATCGAGAGGGCTGTGGGGCGTGGCAGGGCTTTTGGTGGGCGCTGAGGTAAAGGTGAGGTGAGGTTTGATGAAGTGTGGTGAGTTGCGAGGGCGGTGGGAAAATTATAAAAAGTGCGCACGTTTTATTCGCAATAAAATATTTATTTAATGGCTTTGGAGACCTCGGACACATGTTTATTTGCATGCGAACAAGAATATCTCTCTATCTCCCATCTCGTTCTCACCGTGTGTGCAAAGCACGAAGTTCACGAGTTGGACCCTGACCAAACGAGAGGACGAAAGGAAGACAAGGAGCGAGATGAAACGGAGAAGACGTCGGCTATAGAAGGAGAGAGGAGGAAGGAAGCAAGGAAAGAAGAGGAAGGTAGATGAAAGAGGAAGAAGGAGAGAGTGAGAAAGTAGAAACCTCTTCTCCGAATTAAAGCCGTAAATTTGTCGCACGTAAGGGTTGTCGAGCTGTCGTACGAACAGGACGAACAGACGGACAGAGAGACCGAGAGACAGACGGATGAACATCAACTCGAGGTATCAACGAGAATAACGAGAGACCGAGGGTGGTGGATAGAAAAGGAAGAAGAAGGGGTAAAATGAGGGGCGGTGGGAATGAAAGGGAGAAAAGTCTTCTTCTTCTACACAACTCAAATTGAACAAAGTTGATGCATTATTGATGCGATGCAAAGAAAGCAGTCAACGACTGTAAATGAGTCTGAGTACTCGAGGTGTACTACTATGTGAGTGAGTGAGTGTGGATGTATGTTTGAGTGTGTTGGGTTGTCCGAGCACCATTTACCGTTAGACGAAAGCCCGAAAATGGCAGCGATGTGTAGCCTTGCATTAGATAAACTCTGACAAGGTCCTTTTTCACGAAGAACCTGCGAGGAATTTCTAAAAAAGTTCATGGATATTGTTTTTATAAGAAACATACATTTCTTAATTTCCTTTCAAAGGATCTTTTTACTTTGGATTTTTCCGACTTTTTAACCATTATCCTTACCTACAGAATCTCAAAAACTTTAATCTCTCCAATTAAATGAATTAAGTCGTCTTCTAACAACTTTAAACCTCATTCAATATCTTTTCTTTCCATGATCTCATGAATGAGTCAACCCCAACTTTACCTTTCTTTCCAACATCCGTGATCTTCTCTGCTCCTACTCCGAGTTCAGGATCATCTCGTAAACCGTCTGCTTGAGCCCCAAATAGTCCTGGTCTCATTCTCTTTCTCAGACCTTCGTCCACGATCTCGTAAAATAGTCTCCTTCATCGTCGTCCTCGTCCTCATCAAAGTCCTGTTTGTCATTTCGTCTGCAGCACGTTTTTCGTCCTCCAACTACATTTATCTCTTTCTATCTTTCACTCTATTTCTCTCTTTCCCCCTCACTATTTCTCTGTCTTTATCTCAGTGGTTGTTGCTTTCTTTTTCGCATCGAGCATTTTTTCGGCTCTTTGTGTCTTACCACAAATTTTCGACTTGAGCATCGACTTCGTGACTCGGCGCCATCTGCATTTGCAGCGGGTGAAGACGATGTCTGATATTTGTTGTTGTTATTGTTGTTGTTGCTGGTGGTGGTTCGACGGCTGCCTTAAAATTCATTAAATTGTTTGCAAAACGTTTTACCTCCGCTCGCTGCTGCCCGACATAAACATTTTGTAGTCCATTAGACATGCACACGACCTGCAGCGCCGCCGGATCCGACGTGGACGAACATCATCTCGTCTTACCTCGAGCCCCCAGGATATCCTTCGGCCTCTTTGGATCCCCCTCGAGCCATCTTCAGCCCTCTTTGACCCCCTCAATCCCCTTGGACCGACATCCGTCGCAACCGCCGACCGAACTTTAAATACAATTTATGTCTCCCGTCGCAACTCAACCGACTTCGACTCAACTCAACTCAATTCGGCTGCGCTCAACTCGATCCGACTCCTGGCCATCACTCGCTGCACCCCATAACCTTCACCTCGTGCCGCCTCGGAGCATTCGGAAAAATCGAAGTTGTTCAGTTTGCAATTGAGACAGCTGGGAATTTAAGGCGACATGAGCGAGAGGCCTCCCTTTCTTCCTTCTATTTCTCTTCATGATATTTGCCTGTTCATCGTGTCTTCTGCTTTGTCTCTAGCCTTTCTCCGAAATTGCACACACGCCGGAAAGATATGCGAGTGCAGAGAGAAAGAAACACGGCCAGACAGACAATGGTAGCTGGGAATACCGTAGACGAATGGAGAGGAGAATTTATGAGGGATCGTGGGGGGCGGTGAGAACTGAATAGAAGGTTGTTGAGAGGAGCATATAAGAGAGAGAAGGACAGAACAGCGAATAAGATATAAGAAAGAGAAGGATATAACAGAGAGAAGGTTATAACAGAAAAAAGTTACGAAAAGATATAATACCGTTGAGTGGAGGAAATTAGAGAGCGAAATATAGTGACAGACATATGGGCTAAGGGAGATCCATCTGGAGACGGCACTAAAGTACACATGTCTAAGAAGAGGAAGACAGGGAACAGACGGAATGGAGAAGAAGGCCTGCATCGTGAAGACAGATAGGAAAAATGATACTACTTACTGATGGAGTGCAGGAGGATATTATGAAATATTTTGGAATACTTTTGAATTTCGAAAAAATATATAATAATATAACGTTTATAATTTGTTTTATAAATTTCGATATAACTCAATTAAATTTTTTAAAAGTTTTTGAAATCGAAAATAAATTTTTCAAAAATATTTGGAAAAAAAATCTGGCCTTTTATTTGAATTTTACTTTTTAACCACTAAAATTAAAATAATAAAAAATACAAATACAAATTGAATCGTTCATCCATAAAAAGAGAAATATCATTAAAAGTTAAATAAAAATAATTTTTAAAAATAAAGAAATTAATAATTTAATATAATTATTTTAGAAATATTTTCAAAAAACATTTTTGTTATTTTTTTATTTTATTTATATAAAAACAATTTATTTTTAATACATGTGGGGGACTGATTTCTATGTAGTTTTTGCCATAATTCCAGATTGAAAATTCCATACAATATCTCTTTAACAAAATGGTCATGAAGTCGCCGTATCTCGCGATTTGAATTTTTAATTATTTCGCCCGGACTTCTCTCTCCCTCCCTCATCTCACGTTATTTCGCTTCGTCAGGACGTTTCGGTGACACAATTTTTCATCCTAAACTCGATCGACTTCCGCTTCCGTTCGCCGTCGTTTCCGGCATGCCCTCCTTCGACTCCTCCGTCTCTTCCTCTCGACCACATTCCATTGTTCGCCGATGCGATTGTTTGCGAACGTGGGAGGTGTGTGCGTGCTTGTGTATATGTGTGTGTTTTTGTGTGAGTCCGTTTGTCTTCTTGGCACAGATTAAATTTTCAATTTAATTTCTGGGCCGTTGTCTCACTCCATTCCTCCCTCCTCCCCTCTGTCTCTCTAGCTTCCCAGTGTTCGCCCCCTCGTTCTTGTCCTCTTTTTATGTGCAAACCTTCCGTCGCCGTGTTTGTTCAGCGAACGTATTCCGCCCCAAAAACAACAACTTCGTTGAGTCCGAAGGACATGCCGTGCAGGCCAGGAGTGCGTGAGGAGGTGGCGGAAGGTGGCGGCGAGAGGTGGGGAGGCTGCGACCAAATGGCGAACGGAGATTAATGCGGTTCCCGTGGTCGTCACGAAACACGGCGCCCGATGATGACAGGACCTCGAGCTCGAGCCGACGGATCCTAGTCGAGGAATTTATGATGAGTCCGCACGTAGATGGCGCCCGAGGGTGGGGAGCGAGGGTGAGGGCGGGGGCGTGGCAGTGAAAGTGATGCGACCGCCGAAGGACTCGAGGACACGCAAGATTAGCACGAGTCGCCCCGAGTCCTTCACAGATCAGATCGTTGTGACTCTATTTTTTGTTTTTGTTGTTATTGCTCTTGTCGTTCTTGCGGTGGCTTTCAACGGATTTCGGTGTTGTTATTATTGTTCTTGTTGTCGCCACTGCCATTGTATTCGTCGTTGTCGTTGTCATTGTCGTTGTCGCTGCCGTTGTGGCCGATAATTTATGATGACACAAATTGCTCGGGCTGCCCCGCCCCCTCCCGACCCAGCTCCTCCCGCCCTTCGGTCCACGTTCGAGCTTTTTATCGCTTTTAATTGATTGGCTTTATTATTTTTATCGCTCTCGCCTCGCGCCTCTCGTCACGCCCCGACCCTCGCTGCGGTTTCGACCATCGTCGACCATCAGCATGCAGTCGTCTCCTCTTGTATGTGTTTGGGAGTCACATGAACACGAGTATGTATTCATGTGTGTCCGTGAGTGTATTTCCGTTCTATGTAGTGTGTGTGTCGTGGCCAATGTGTGTGGGGGTGTGTGATATTTGTTTTTACCCGTGGAATTCGCAATTAACAAATTATGATCGACAAAAAGAGTTTCCTTTTTTAGGACTTCATTCTCTATCAAAACTTGTTGTTTTAGTTTTTGTTGTTATTCCTGTTGTAATAGTAGTTTTTGTTAAATTAAATTTGTTGTTGTTGCCAAAAAAAGCAATATTGTTGTTATTGTTGTTGCCACGTCAAATTCAATTATTCACCCAATGTTTCCATTAAAATTTCGTTTCTAATTTAATTCTCATTTCAAATGCCGGCGTCCGTCAGCGAGAAATTGAAAATATAAACAATTTATCAATTATTATCGATGCTGATGTTTTTGTTACTCATCCCATTGTTGTTGTTACTCATCTCATTGTTGTTGTTGTTTTGGCTATTGTTGTTTGTCATTGTTTTTCGTTTTTTTTTTTTCTCACTGTGGTGACAATTAACATATTTTTTAATCACCATCGAGGGCGGTGGCGTGGTGAGAACAAAAAAATGCAAACAATTTATCGACATTTTTTGAAAATGTATGTAAAACCTAAAAAAAAAGCAAATAAAATTAAAATATTACGACTGAAAAGCAAAAACATGTATGCCAACAACAATAACACAAATAACAACAAAAACAATGTCATGAACAATGGAATAAATTCGCGATAAAGTGTCAAATGATTTAATTACAAGTTATTTATTTAACGGCAGCCTTTTCAAGTGGCAGGCGATTTATTTTTGTTTTCGCCAAATAACTGAGTTATTAGTGTTCTGATAAATATGCCGAATTAGGTGAATTAGGTGAATATAATTAGCTGGCTAGGTATATTGGGATTTTATTAGCATGAGCTGTGACTTAGCGACCGAGGTGAATTTAGCTTTAAATAGTTGGTGATCGATATTTGCAAAATTTGTTACACAATTTTAACTTTTTCTGTATTGGGTGAATCAAATATTTACCTAATTTTCATAATGCATGAAGAAAAAAATTTGTAGTTGAAAAATTATGTAATTTATTTAAATGAACTTTTCCGAATTTGGTCTAGTTTTGAAATTTAATCCATCATAATACGAATATTATATGAACTAAAAAAGTATATTGAAAATTACGTAATTTATTTAAATTAATTTTAATTTTTCTGCATTGTGTGAATTTTCTAGTTTCGACGGCTTTAACCTTGATCAATTGATTTTTTTAATATTTGAAAGATAATGTAATTTATTTTCATTAATTATTAGTTATTAAAATATGTAATTATTTTTTATGACATTTTTTGAATAAGATGTAAGTGGTGTGTGTGGATATGTTTTTATGTAATCAAAAATTTAATACATTCTCTCAATTTCCCAGCAGCGACTCTAATCACCTCCGCCCCCGCCTCCACACGACGGATAAAACCCTACATTAATGCGATGCAGCGTGGGATTTTAATTGAGTTTCGGCTCTCGGTCTTCCACATGTGTCTTCATGGTGGATATATGAAGGCGGTGAAGTGGTTGCTCTGTGGTGAGTTTGTGTAATGAAGGGAAATTAAAGGAGCGTGAAAACGATGCAACGACTCGTCGCCGTCGTCGACACTCCAATGATGCCGGCAAAATGCAAATGACTTCCAGGACGATGCGTGGGCGACCAACGGCGGACCGACCGACTGAGTGTCCGCCACGCCCCCTGCGCCCACGCCGTCCACGCCGCCACTTGAAAATGCAATTTAAATTGTCCGCAGACGCAATGATGTCAGCGTAATCAGCGCCAAAAAGTATGCAATATGCTCGCTCGCCAGGGCTGCTTCCTCCCAGGGCTCCCCCAAGTCGTTTGGCCATCGCTCCTCATTCCTCTCTCACCCTGTCTGCCACCCCTTGAGATGAGTTTTAATTTTTTCGCGGTCGTCAACTCGTTTAAACGCCGTCTCACTTGCATCGTCGTCTCCATCGCTGTGTCGATGTTTCGTTCGCTTTCGGTCGGTGGATGCAACAATTTTGGTGAATGTTCGCTTAATTACGTCGTTGCGTTCGGCGAGATCATTAAAATGTGACGACTTCGTTTTATGGAAATTCTCGGAATTCCCTCCGTCGAGAGTTGATTTTTTTAAATTACTCCTCACTCCTTTTTTACATTTCTCACTTCTTTTTCTCATTTCTCACTCCTTTCTCTCATTTATTACTCCCTTTTCTCAATGCTTTTCTCACTTCACTCCTTCTTCTCAATCCCATCTTCCTACTGTCTAGACTTCAACCGAAGTCGACCAAACTTTCATCGGCGGACGAAACTCTTTGGTCAACTCATTCGGGCCGCACGCAAAACCATCGGAGCATCGATGGCTTCGATGGAGCCGGTCGAAGTTCTTGATGAATCGATGACGGGCGGTCGTTCGGTGGCCACTCGGGCAAAAGTCGAGCAGAACTCGGAAGAGAACCAAGGATATGGGTAGGAAGGAGCCATGAGAGGAGACTCTGATGACGAGAAGTTAAAGTCGTTGCGGGCACTTGGGATGAGTCGTGTGGGGAAATATCAGCAGCATGTGGAAAGTAAACGAGGGAAAGTAATTACGAAAGAGAAAGGAAATCATGACGGAAAATAATGAGAAACAAATACAAAATTACGAAATGGAAAATGTATCGAAAGCTCGTAAGAGGAGGAAAAGAGGAGAACGAAGAAAAATAAAAAAAATTGAAAGGAATATTGAAGATTTATTGAAATGACCGAGGAATGTATGCATTCCAAGGGCGATGCCAAATGAAGAGAAGGGAAAATATCAAGAAAAATAATTCAAGAAAATTTGAAATTATGAAATGAGAGAAAATATAAAATTATGAAAAGAAAGAAAATATAAAATTATGCAACGCAAGATGCAACGAAAACTTTGTGAGGAGTGGAAAATCAAGAAAATAAAATAATGTTGAAAATTCATCGAAATAACCGAGGAATAGATCCAAGGACGATGACAAATGAAGGACTTCATCCACCTCGAGTCCAAGGACGATTGAAAGGGAGCAGAGACCACGAGAGAGAGAAACGAACTCGTTCTTCTCATGACATTTTCAGCAAGGAATAAGGAATCGCTCCCTCCGTCGCTTTAGTTGCAAACTCCGACGTCAACGTGAACTCATTAAAGTGCTCATCGCACCCAAAGATCGCGTAATTTCGTCATAATTAACACCGACAACCTGGGCCGCCCACTTGCCATCTTCCTCTACCACCTTCTTCTCAGCCTCCTCTTCATCATCCTCCCCTTCAACCCGTCATCCTTCTGTTCAGCCTCCTTCTCTTCATCCTTCTCTTCATCCTCCTCATCATCCTTCTGATATCCTCGCTAAGCAGCGACATGTATATCCGAGTCGTCTCCGTGAATTACATCCACTCTCAACATTTATTATTATTTCGAGCGCGCTTTTCGCCCCCCTCTTTATTCTCCATCACTTTCTACACCACCCCTTTCCCTCCCATCCTTTTCGACTCGACCCGACTCGATTTTCGGTCTCATCATCAACTGCTCTGGATGTTGCTGCTTCATTGTGGATGTTGCTGCTGCTGCGGCGATGTCGACGACGGCGACTCGCTTTCTCGCCACTGTTAATTTTCATTAAATTTTTTCGCAGCTGCTGCTTCTGTTGCTGCCGTGTTGCTGATGATGTTGTAGTTGGCGCCTTTGTTGCTGTTCGCGGCGTTGTTGCTGTCGCATTTTAAAACTCATTTTCTCGGAGTTTCATTTCCTGTTTGCACCAAGTTCTTCCCCTCACCCCACCTCCATAGCTTCCCCACCCTCCACACTATCAGAGCATCGTGTTCTCTTGTATCCTGTGTGAGTCTTTGCTGTGAGTCTGTGTGTGTGTGTGTTGGCTTTCAGTTAGTGTGTGTGTGGGCCTACTCGAACTCTCTGTCCGTCACTCCATCTGTCTGTCTGTCTGTCTGAGTGGCGGATGCTCCGTTGTTAGCTTTTTTCACCATTATTTGCGCTCCGCACGCACACTTAACACCGCACAAACACAAACCCAACTGTGTGTGGTTGTGTGTGTGTGTCGGGTGGGTGAGTGTGAGTGAGGGAGGGGGAGTGGAAGGGGCGTGTGAGAGCGACTCGCAATATGGCCGAATTCTCATCAAAATTTCATGGTGAAATTAACAAATCTGTTTACAAATTTATTAAAACGAAGATTCTGCCGCCAACTTTAAACGAAGCCAAAGGCGGACGAGGAGGACGGAAGGATGCCCTGCGGTGAAGCTGCTGCTTTCGTTGATGACGATGATGTCGAGCTCTGGTGACGGATGAACGACTCGATGATGCTTCAAGAATCCTCCTCGGGGCGTCCTTTGAAGGGACATCGAGATCGACCTCCTGAATCTTCCTACATTTTGAAGCTGAGCATCAGCTACCGAGGGTGTCCGCGCGGCGAGTGTGGTGAGAATATGATGTCCTTTTGCTGCCTGGCGGAGGCGTGGTGAGGTTGTGGTGGGATGGTTGTGGTGTTGCTTCCGGTTGCTTGGGAATTTGAATTCACAATGAGTTGTCGTTGCGAAGAGATTTGTGTGGAAGCTTCTCATGTTTATTTTCTCTTTCACCACACTCGAACACGTCTCGATTCGATTCACCTGGGACAAGCGAATGCGATTTTCATATTTTCCCCTTTAGGAAATACTCAATGTTGTTACAATTGGTGCTGAATATTGTGGATATGATGAATGAGGCGAATAAGATGGAATAAGCAGATATAGTAGTCATCGAAGAAAATATTAATTTTATAATGAAAATCACATCATATTTTTACAAATATTTTTTCGATTAATTTTTATTAATTATTTTCGATCGATTTAAGGCATTTTTTCTTTAACGATTTTTTAAAAATACATTTTTGATTGATAGTTTTCAAAATATATTTAATTGAAAAATTTGTAATAATTTTATCATATTCATTTTTGGAGAACTTTGTTAAAAATTATCGAAAAAAAGATAATAAACCAAATTTTCAGAAAGTAAAATATCGAAAAATGTTATCGGTAAAATATTATTGAAATAGATCTGGAAAATATAGGTAAAAAAATAATTCAAAAACTGGGTCGATTAGAAATCGTGATTCATTTGGAAGTTGTAATATATAAATTTTTATCAATCCCTCAAAATAGTTGACTATAAAAGTTTGTCTATACAATATAGTATATTTTTTGTTGAAATAATATTTTCTAAATCTCCAATTGTCATGTCAATTTCGATCTGAATGAACCAATAATTTTTATGAATAGATCAGCACCCTTCACTATCAACCCCATTCTCCCTCGCTAGAATCCCTGAATCCCATTTGCCAAACCCACTCTGCCGCCCATTAGTAGTCGACGCCGACGTCCACTTCGAAATGCAAATTGCAAAATAATTCCGAGGTGAAATTTATATCTTCGAGCTGGGAACTCAACTTAATAACTGTGTTGGGAAAGTAAGAAGAAAGTGCGCCGAGGCTACGAATCGGAAGCGACAAACAACTCCTTGGACCCAAGAGGAAGTGGAGAAGAAGGTAGAAGGAGAAGAGAAGCATCAGTTAATATGCAAAAACAGCACCCGAAGTAGAAGGAGAGAGAGAGAAAGAGAGAGGTAGAGCAACAGTATCAGCAGCCGAAGCAGCATTAAGAGGAGCAGCAACTTAGCAGGAACCTTCTAAATGTTGCCATAAATTAACACTCGAGCAGGACCCAACGCTGACGCCGACCACAGTGCCAGAACATGGCATCCCTGCCATTCCAGGCGATCCACGCCATCCCGGGCCAGGACACGTCGAGGCGGACGCAGCTGCAGCTGAAAGAACGAAAATGCACTCCGGTCAAGCGGCAGGACGAGGTCGATGGGGTGACGAGGGGCTTGGTTGAGGGAGTTGAAGTGAGGAGTAGAAGGGGCCGGCGTTGTGAAACTTAAGTAATGATATTGCAATGAGGGCGTTCGGCGGGTTCGGCGGAGGAGCGCGGATCGTGCGCTGCACTCGTGCAACATGGTGTCTTTAATGGAACTGCAACTGAGGACCACTGATGGTGGCCGAAGGGGGCATGAAGGAGAGACCGGGACGAAGGAGGTCAGCAAATTGTCCAGAAAAAGATCTGGGGGAAGATTCGGAGGACCAAAAGACACCGAAAGGAAGTGCGCCAAAAGCGCTTGCTGCCACCGGAAGTGCCTCGCGATAGGTGAGAAAATGGAGAGAGGGGAGGAGGAGACGAAAAATCGTGTCACGATGACGACACCCAAGCCAAAGTCACCACCTGGTGGATGACGCGAACGAGGAAGCTGATATCGAGGAGGAAGGGAATGAAGAGGACGAAAACGAGGAGGACGAGATCGAAGAGTGCGAGTACGAGGAGGACCAGAATAAGGCGGACGAGAACGAGGTTCCCGCGGTGCCCAACGCTCGGCGGTTGATAGTGGACCCGAGTAGCCCGTGGTCCATGGTGGGTTGTCATTAGGCGTCCTCACGAAGGCGTGGGCAACGAGTTGTGTCTGTTGAACGGGGTAAAAACCTCATTGTATCAACATTTTGTTGTGGCTCCGTCCTCGGTTACCAGAGGTTGAATGAACGCGGATTTTTTGTTGGTTTTTTTTGTGTGTTTTTTCTGTTATTTTTTTTTTTAATTTTTGTATGCATTTCTTGTGTTTCTTTTTTTGTATGATTTTTTGTGTTTCTATTTTTTTGTATCTTGTATATTTTTTTGTGTTACTATTTGTTATCTTTTGTATAGATTTTTGGTTTTTTTTTTAGTAATTTTCATTTTCGTTTTTTTTGTTGTTGTCTTTTTTTTTGTATATTTATTATTGTCCTTTGGATGACTTTATTTTTTATTTTCGCTGTATTCGTTGACTTTGTTTCCTCTTCCCACATTCCAATGGAAACTCTCATCGCATTAAGCGATAAAAATCAACACGGGCATCGCGTCCTCGGAATTTAAATAATAATTTGTTTAACCGACTCTCGCTATCTCTCTTTCCCTCATCTACCTTGTCCTCTTCTCTCATTGTTGCTCACTACGGAGCCCTCATCTGGTTCTGAGACCGCAGCTCGTCCTGCCTGCGCAATTTTTAATCAATTAATTGCTCGCAATCCTTTTATCAGTTCGGCTCAAAATAATGACTACGAAAATGCACTTTGTTTTCACGCACTTCGCCCTCATCCTTCCTCTTCACCATTATCCTTTCTCTTCACCATTATCCTTTCTCTTTACCCACATCCTCCCTTTTCACCCTCATCCAATATCCGTTGTTTCTTCCTCGAAGGTGGCAACGATAACAACACCAATTACAACAACAATAACATCATTAACAACAACAACAATAACATTAATACCAACAATAACATTAACAACAAACAGGACGACAATATCGATAGCGGAAGGTGAAAAAAATGTATTTTAATTAACAGCACATTAAAGAGCGAAAACAGAAACAATAACATCATCACCAGCAGCAGCAGCAGCAAGGACAATTATAATGACAACAATTAAAGCAAAAACAGCAACGGAAACAAGAGCCACAAGAACACCAACAACAATTGTAACAAAAACAATAATAACATCGACAAAAGTAATAACAACCAGCAAGCAAAGTGAAAAGAACAAGAGTAACAACAATGGAAATGACCCAAAATACAACAACAACAATAGTAATAACAACAACATAAGGTCAGACATATGAAACACAGCCATTGGCAACGTTCTGTCGTTGTTGTTGTATTAAAAACCCTTATCACGCCGCAATTCCCTCAAAATTTATTCATTTTATTGATAATGCAATAAATTGCAACAGTCTGTCATTGTCTGTCTCTCTCTCTCTCTTTCTCCCTCCAGCGATCGTCTTTCTCCTTCTCTTTCTCACTTACAGTTATGGTTTCATTCTGTGGCTGTGTGTGTGTTTGTTTGTGTTGTGCTGGAAGTCCATGAGTTTCGACTCCTATTTACATTGCAATAAGAATAGAGTTGCCATATTGAAAAGTTAACGATGTAAGACATTTATTATTTTATTATTTATTATTTTTTAATTATTTATTTTAAAATCAAATATCTAAAACAATTTCTGAATTCTAAAAAAAAAATTCGCAACATAAATTCGAAATTCCAAAACAATCTAGAAATTTCAAATTAAAAATATTTTTTTTTAATTTTATAAAATAAATCCAAAATCTTTACATAGCAATATGTATGGAGTTGCCATGTTGCAAATTTTCTAAAAAATTAAAATATCTAAAAAATTTTAAATTCCTAAACATATTTCCATAAATTTCTAATTTCCAAACGTTTTTTTTTTAAATCAAAGGAATTGTAAAAAATTTATCAAAAAATATGAAATATCACAAAAAAACATTTTAAACATTTTAAAATGTTTTTAAAAATTGAAACCTTAAAAAAAACATATAAATGTTTCTAATTTCTATCTAAGAAATTCTGAAAAATATATCTGTGGTGGCAACGCCAATTTCATTCACTCCCGAACGTTTACTGTGGAATTTCGTCCTGCCGATGGTCATTTTCAACAACATTTGTTGTTATTTGCATGTTTTCTTCATTTGTCCCCATTGCTGACCATATGGTTGTTGTATAATGTTGTTGTTATCCTCATATTTTAGTTGCTGTTTTTTTGTTATCCTCAATAGTGGTCTCACATGTTGTTGTTGTGTGGGAATGCTTGTTGTTCCTGTTCTTCGTTTCGGATCAAACTCGTTTCCGCCGATTTCGAATCGACGCTCTTTGCTCCACGCCTTCTGCCACACCCCGCCTCAACCAACAAGCTAAGCGGGTCAAGTGGCACCAACGCCCCGTGGCAACCCTACCGTGCGATGACCGAGTGACATCCCCGACGCCCCGCCCCACGCTGCATGAATGATTTCGTTGGCGATGACGACGACGACGACGACGGCGAAGCGTTCGGACGCCTCTGGCGGCGGGGCTGTGAAAGCGATCTGTTTGCGAATCGCACGCCTCCGGTTGGCCGCCTCCGACCCCGATCGAAAGTTCCGCCCTCCCCGACCCCATCGGACGTGTCGCCCGCCCCACCGCACGCAATTAGCGGATTCGTCTCCCCTCCTCCAACCCACGGCATTTGCCGAGAGTCCGCGAAGTTTCCCACGCTTCGGTTGGCGCGAATGCGAAAAAATAGAGAACTTGGGCAAACAGAGCTGCCGGCCCTGTTTGTTCGGGGGGCCATTCGACGAAGAAGCCAAAGACCAAAAAGTGAAGATGCGAGCTGACGATCAGCAGCCACAGCCCACTGGCCGCTGTGGGCTCCTGGCCACTCAGCCTCCAGAACGGGGTCCAGAACACGCCTCGAAGTCGGCCCGTTACCGAGAAGTGGAGCCGCTAATTGAAGCACTTAACACTCGGGGCGTAACTCTGAGTCAACATAAGACCAAGCGAGCTGAGGGCTCGGTGACACGCACGGGGGCCACTGTGTCAGCGATGCCAGACTACCGTGACATTCCGGACGGCGGCGTGACTTCTTGAATTGATTTGAAATTCTAATTGAGTTTTCATGGTTTTCAGCCGATTCAGATCAATTCTAATATTTGATTTTTCTCTGGTTTTGTTGCTTGTCTTCGTCTTTCATTCTCTTCCATTTCAACATCATCATCTTCATTACCATCTTCATCTTGCCTTCCCTTTGACCTTCCACCTTCAACATCTTCATCTTTCCATCCCTTCAACCTTCAACAACAAAACCCACTCAAGTTCCGCTCGATTTCCACTCAAAACCGAATCTCGAGTAGCGGTGAATCCACACCTGTCTTCGTCTTCGATCAAGCGTTGGTTGTTGTGTTTGCTGCTGTTGCTGTTTGCTGAACGGGCCCACCGGATTCTGCTACATTTTCCCATTTCGCTTTTACCCGTCAAACAAACCACCCGCTCCTCAATCTCATCGAAACCGCGGCTTCCTCTTCTTCTTCATTTGTCGCGCCATTTCACTAGAATTCGGCTGTCTCTATCTCTCCCTTTGAAGCCGGGACCCAGGCCCCGAAGAAGCAGAAGAAGACGATGTAAAAGCTTCGTCAAATATTTGCCAAATCAATTTGTTGAACTTTCATTGAATCTCAACGATCGAAATCAACGGTTCCACGCAATGCCCGAGTCCACTGACTCCGCTATTAATTGACTCGTGACGGAGCCAACGATGTTTGGGGCTTCTTGGCACTGACTTAATCAGATCCGAGTTATTTTTGTTCGGAATTCGGAACAACCTGCTACTGTCCGTCCATCATTCTGTCCGCCCATCTGTCTGTCTGTCCATCCGTCAGTCTACCATTCCATCTGTCCAATGGGTCCATCGGTAGTTGAAGGTGGCGAAGGAATTTCTTCGGGCCACTGATTGTGCTGTGGGCTCATTAGAGCAGCTCAATTTCGGGAGGTAGTTTGTATTGTTGTTACTATTTCTATTATTGTCATTGCCATCGAGGGCCCACGCTGGTCAGGTGTGAATTTATGCCCCACACTCGCCTGTGTCCACTGTTTGACATATATTTTTCTTCGACTCTTTGTCATTTTTCACAGACCCGTGCACCATCGCACCAAGAATGGAAATTTATCGCTCTGCCGGCGTGAAAGTCATGCGTTTTACCGACTCGGATTGAGGAGCCCTCAACCATGGTGGGGCTTCGGTTCTGTGCCGATGATGACGATGATTTTCACGCCGATTGATTGGTAATCATGGGAGAATTATCAGTTTCATTCATGCGAGTCGAGTAATCATCAAAACATCATGGAATTTGTACATTGAAGCTAATTTTGTGGGTCCAATTTGAGAGATTGGGGTTCTAGGAAGCTGATGATTCGAGAATGCTTTAGTATAGAACTCCAAAAAGAGATGAGAACCATGGGAACTTCAGTCGAATCTCGAGGAAAATCATAAATATCAAAGACAATTTCCTGTCATCAGAACTTCAAAAACTGCCACGCCTCCTGTCGTCTTGACCCATCATCAGACTCCACCCTCTCCTCTTTAAGCCAGCCTTCTCTGAACCTTCACCGCCCCCCGCTCTTGACCTCGACCCCACCCAATCGAAAGCCACTAAAACTGCGAATTAACTTAGAGAACTAAAAGGATAATCGTGTTTTTGTTGCATTTGTTGGTGCGGCCGTTAATGCGTTTTTCTAATTTCACCACAACCACCGACTTCAACTTCACCACCTTTTCACCGCCCTTCTTCACCTCTCACCCTCTGTCGCTTTAACTTTGACAACGACGGAATCCGACGAGGACCGCGCGTCCTTCGAAGGACCCTTCAAACGGAAATCAACGTCAGGTCCTTCGACGAAGCGAAGTCGACTCGATGATGGCGAAACGGGGCGAGGAAGGGGAGGGGGAAAAGAATGAAGTAAAAAGAATGGAGTCAACAACGAGAAGTAGAAGAAGAAGACGAAATTAAGCAACTGTTAATTGAGGCCGAACCAAGAACAACAACAAAAACAATTAGCAAAAGAATGAAACGCGGACATCGGGCAGATGGAAACGAACAAGTCACAGAGGGAGATAGAATGAATAAGAGAGAGACAGAGAGGGGGAGGAGAGAGTTTGGATTTCGCTGTTGGAAGCGATTAAAGTTTTTATAACAAGTGCAACAACAATAATATCAAGAACAACCTCAGCAATAACATCAAGAATAACGTCAGCAATAATAACAACAACAAAAATGACAACAACAATAACAAAAACATCAACACAACAACTGAAACTGAAACTAAAACAAACAAGAGCTTCTTGTAATTAAAACGGAAATAAAAATGTTTCCTCAACTTTGTGTTGAAATTTTTACATTTAAAAAATGTATTTTTATGTTTATACTTTTGCTTCCTTTTCCTTCCGCTCTTCTCTCTCTCTCGTCTCTTTTCTTTTCATCTCTTTTTCTTTCTCTTTACCTACCTCTTTGCATCCCTCTTCCTTCATCCGTCTCTCTTCTCTTTCCATCGCCTTCGCCTTTGCGACAGTTTTTCCGCAATAACAATTGCTCGTGTCCTCGAAGTCCTTTCGGCATATTTTGCATCGCATCCCGGCAGAGCGCGGAAATGACACGACAGAGATGGTGACGACTAAACTGAGGAGGATTAGGCCGTGGACGCCGCTCGGAGCGAGACGAAAGGAAACGAAACGACGTCGCGAAGACAAAGCCGAGACGAGGCGGAACGAGGCGCGGATCCGAGCGACCTGTCGACGGGAGGCCCCGAGGCCGACGGATGGTGGGGGTCAGTTCGTGAGAAAGAGAAGGAGAGAGGAGGAGAGAGAGAGTCGGAAAGAATAAAAGTCAGAGATCCACCTCGTGGCAAAAACAAACAGCAAAATAATTATTATTGTTTCGCCTTTTTAATTCTCTTCAGCTCTCGCAATTTGGTCTCCTGTCGTTCTTTCTCGCTCTCAATCCCCCCGCAGTCTCTTGTGTTCGCTCGTAATGATGACCTCATCCTCCTGAGGACCTCCTCCTCCTTCAGGAAGGGGGCGTGGCTGGGTTGTCGCGAAGTCCTCGCCACTCGAACTGCGCCCTGGAGAGCTCTACAAATTGTGGATTTTCGCGACTCTCGGACGGATTGTGGACAAAATAAATTCCGTCCCCAGACGCTAGGGTTCTGGCGAACTCAGAGGACATGGGGAACGGGAGGAGGTCTGAGGGTTGAGGGATGAAGTGAAGTGGAGTGAAGGAGGTTTGAGTCTCTGTTGAGAATCCCCCAACTGACCACAAGGAGTGGGATCGAGATGAAACCATCAATTATTTAAAGGACGTTGCGTGTCCTTTGCGGACGATGTGTTGACACAACAACAATAGCAACAACATCATCAACAAAAGCATCAACAACAACGTGAGCATCAACAACAACAGGAACAACCACAACAGCAATAACAAAAGCAACAACATCAACAACAACATCATAGCCATCACCCACAGACGATAAACAACAGCGATAACAACAACTACCATTAACAACAAGAGCTACTAACAACTACTTCTCACAACAAAAACAACTAACAACAACAAGCATTTACAACAACGACGTGTCGACAGACCGCCAACTGCACGCATCGCATCGCATGGCATCGCAACATCAACGAATGGCTTAAAATTTGCTGTCAATGACGCAGCAAGGACATCGTCCTGGACCCCTTCCTCACCCTCCCCCCTTCATTCCACCCTCCCACCATCGTCCTCTCTGCGGTTCAACTCGGTGTCCACCTCGTCGTGGATGACACTGCATTAGTTCGGTCATCGTGATTTAGTGGAACAAAAGTGAACTTATGCTCCATTTTCTTATTTCGAGACAGAGCGAGACGAAAGCAACCAGATGGAGTGAGTGGATAGGATTGAGTGGGTAAGGAATGGAGTGAACGAGCTCCAGACAAGCGACATGCACACAGCCAACCAGCGACAGACAGGCAGAAGGACGGACAGGCGGAGCCACAGACAGCCATCTAAATGGACGGACGGATGGACTCTGGGCCAATAGGTCTGAGGACGCTTGAAGGGAAGCAGAATGCAACTAAGAGAATGCAATGACAATAGAAGGGGGAAGGAAGAGGAAAAGAGGCAGAAAGAGATAGAGGTAGAGAGCGATAGAGTGGGTTGGAGAGAGCGAGAGCTTCCCCTTGGTCAAATCACTCCACAATTAGGAGGGTTTGTGCGGTGCACCCGATGCGGTCAGGATGTTTTCACCACGATGACGACGATGACAACTCCCAGAGCGGAGCCCCAGGGGTGAAGCCACGTTCTCACCCTGGACAATGTTCCTAAACCAAACCCCCTTCTCACCAAAGACAACACTTCATGGCACCCCGATTCCCAATGGCGATGAAAACAACCAAGCGTTTCTTAAATTATCTCGATTTATTTTCAAAACACTCGATCGTTCCTCACTCCTCGACCTTCCTCCTCCTCCTCCTCACTCGCTCGCTCGTTCGTTCTAGTAGGGCATCGTCTGCAGGACCTCGTACTGGAACTGGAAACCTCGCTCCGTGTCGTCGGTTTTCGAATCACTGTTGAAATACACCACGAAGGGACCCGCGGTGGCGCTGTACACCACTTGGCCGCTGGTGAGGGAGCTGGCGCAGAAGTAGGTCGGCTGCAGCCCGGTCGGCGGCCACAGGATGACGCCCGGTATCATCAGGAAGTCCTCGCGCCTATCGACCGTCTGCACCGTGCCGTGGCAGTCGCTGTCGTAGCCCGAGGCCGTGGTGATCTGCTGCGAGAGCTGGAAGTCGCCGATGGTGAACCTGGAAGGAGATTGAACAATCAATCAAGAATCATCAAGGGATGATCGAAGGACTCTCACTTGATTCCCACATCGGAGAAGGAGCGCTTGAAGCAGATCGCGTAGTTCTGGTCGGTGGGGTAGCGGCCGTTGCCGTTGTTGTAGTTGAAGCTGCGCACGACGCCCTCGCGCGCCGTGTGGTACTGCAGACAGCCGGGCGGCGCGATCAGATCGATGTCGCTGTGGTGCGACGCGAAGATCGTCCGGATGTCGGTCAAACTGTTCTGGGCCATGAACGGCATCAGCGGGTTGGCGGCGGTCAGCGACGAACGACGCTTGGCCACCGGGCACTCGAGCTGGGTGACGACCAAGCGCCACGTGGACGTGGCCCAGCGTGTCGGGAAGCTGAACGTGAGCTGAACGTGATCCTGGCCGCCGGCCACGTTGAAGGGCACGTAGATGTGTTGGCCCTCGTTGTTGCCGCACAGCGTCAGCCCGTTCACGTACAGGTTGTCGCTGCAATCGAGCGCGTAGTTTTCACCCTCCACGGGCGGCTGCAGCGAGAACTTCTCGAAGGCGACGTGCAGCTGGCAGACGTTGGCGCTGTACGGCTCGATCACGTAGCTGCAGGAGTCGAGCGGCAGCGTCGCGGGACTCTTGATCACGATCGTCTTCAGCTTCGACGAGCCCGAGCACTGCAGGTTGGCTGTGGAAGAGGGAGAGTGAGAGAAGTGAGTGAGAAGAGAGAATGAGGGGATTGAGTGAGAGTCAAGGGATTGATTGGGAGTCAATGGAGATAGAGAGAGTTGGGGCTTTTAGGGTTTGATCCTTGCGTCACTCACTTTCGCAGCAGACGCCGTAGGTGCCGCAGAACCCAGAGACGGCTCCGCTCTGGCGCATGCAATTGAAGCGGGTCATGCAGACGCCCGTGTAGCCGTCGCTGGTCGTGCAGCGGTCGGCGGTCTTGCGATTTCGCCCCTCACGCATCCCTTGCGTCTGGTTGAATAATGACGACTCCTGGAAGAGGTCCGGGGCGCCGCTGGCCAAGACGACAAACGCCGTCAGCAGCGCGACTGCCAGAATCGGTTTCAACATCGCGGTATCAAAATCTTTCTTCACTTTGAGAAAAGTTCTCTTTATTTTTACGATCACTTTCACGGCTGACGATGCTTGCTTCTCGTTGAACTCGCAATTGATGAAATCGTCGCGATCGTCACAATCTTCACAATTGTCAAATTCTTTGCAATCGTCAAAATCTTCACAATCTTCACAATTGTCTCTAGTTCTTACTTATCGCTTCCACTATCTCTTTCTATTCCTCGGTATCGAATATCGACGCAATCACGTCCGACGACGATGTTACTTGTCACGATCGCGTATTCCAACTACTCGGGCCGATCGAGATCAAGTGCTTTTATATGACCGCCACCACTCGGCGACTGCGACGCCGGCAGAGGCAAAGAACTAACGTAGACGAAGACGCCGACGTCGACTACTAACGCTGTTTCCCCATCGCCGTCGTCGTCGACGCCGCCCCCCGCCGCTGATGTGCTTTTCGTGTACCGATCTTTTACCGAGTCAATATTTGTAAAAATTTAAATGGAAAGATTGTGAGCGCGAGGGGCGCGGATGGGCCTCGTCTCGGATGAGACTCGATCGTGGGTCCGGTTGGTTATTGAACTGTGAGGGCAAATATGGGTTTAGTCGGCTTTGGCCCCATCAACCTCCGATTCCTTCTTCTGGGTCGCAATCTCGATCACTCTGGCCCGAGATCTCGATTACCTGGGTCGAAATCGCGATCACCCTGAGCCAATTACTGCGATCACCTTCGAATTTTCACGCCTCACGATCGATCCTCCCATTCATGAGTAGAATTCTTCGTCGATCTGGGCCGATTGCTTGTTGTTGCAATCGCCTATCTCGTCTCGGGTCCCGATCTTTATCGGTTCGGGCCTTCGGTTGGTTCTCTTTGAAAATTTCGCCGAGCTGGAGAATAGAGCGAGATGACAGACGTTTGCATCATCGAGGTGTCGCGATATCAACTCATCGATAACGGTCCAGAGTTGCCAAGGGTATGGAAAATAAATTTTGGAAAAAAATAAATGAAACCGAAAACTGAATTCTTCGATCTCTCTGATAATGTCTTTTGTTTGGTCAAGGTTGAGAAATGACTCATTCGTTTTTTCGATCTATCATCGATGACTTCAATTAGGAAAAGCTGTCTCCAACTTCCTCTGAATCGACCCCCAACAAAGAACGACACGCCCCTCAAACTTCGCAGCCCCCGATCCTCGTCGCCCCACCATCGTCGCACTTATCACGACATCGCATCGCACGCCGCGAACAAGCGGCATCTAATTACGATTCGACAATTTTCGTACTCGCTTATCGAACACAGAAAGAACACGAAGAATTTGCGAACTCACTTTCACTGCGATTGCGGAGTCGAAACAAATCGACTCGAGGCGATCCAGGGCAAATAAAAGGATCGCCGAGCCCTCGAAACCCAACAGTTTCTTCGGTCTGGCGCGAACGCAAACAACCGGAAAATGAATCGCTTCCTCGCTCTCCTGATCGCCAGCATCGCCTTCGCCGCCCTCGCCTCGGCGGCCAGCGTCGCGAAGCCGACCTGCGGCGGCAGCTCCTCCTCGAAGAGCATCCAGCTGCTGACGCCGACGAGCCCGCCACGCGAGTGCGTCTACCACATCAACGCCTACAGCAGCTACGTCTGCCAGCTGCGCATCGACTTCGCCATGACCCTGGGCCAGCCGACGGTGCCCGCCGCCGACAACGACCTGACCTACGCCACGTGCGTCAACGACTACTTCGCCATCGGCGACCTTCATCTCTGCGGCACCGAGACCTCGCAGCACATCTACGTGCCCTTCAACCGCACCGCCGGCGTCACCAGCATCGACCTCTCCATCGTCCTGGCCAACCGCGCCGGCTGGACCAGTCTGCCCACGCCCTCCTGGGACATGATGGTCACCCAGCTGGAGTGCCCCAGTGGAGCCGCCATCCGCGCTCTCGAATTCGCCGAGTCGCCCGAGGACATCGCGCCCAGCATGCGGGCCACCTTCAAGGACGGCTTCTTCGTGGCGCCCCCCGGCTGCCTGCAGTACTTCCCGCAGCCGCAGGGCACCTTCAGCTCCTTCAACTACGGCAACGTCTACCCCGGCAACATGAACTACGCCATCTGCTTCCGTCGCCAGACCTCGACCCAGGCCTTGGAGTGAGTTCAGCTCTATCAAAAGTAGTTCTTTGTTGACCTCGATTTTCTCCTTTTAATCGTCGTCCAGCCTCCAAGCTCTCGGCTTCCGTTTGGGCTCCGACCACACCAGCATCAAGGCCCGCCAGATGGACAGCTTCTGCTACTCGCAGGTCCGCTCGACCAACCAGAACGAGGACTACCTGATGATCCCGCAGGCCATCGACGAGCAGAACGAGGTGCGCGCCACCTACTTCTGCGGCGACAGCATCGCCGGCGCCAGCCTTCGCAGTGAGTATCACCATTGGAGTCCTGTGGATCTCTCACTACATTCTATCTCTCATCCTCTTTCATCGCAGGCACCAACCCCGGACCTCTGATGGTGCTCTTCAACAGCGACGCCGCCTACACGGCCGACGAGACCGGCTTCTCCTTCAGCTACGAAGTCTTGTAAGCAGCTTTTGCATCAAGGAGCTTTCCGTGCATTTTCTATTTGAACCTTTCCTTTCCTCTATATGAAATAAAGCTTTCTCTGTACACTTACTATAAAAAGTTGTTGTCTTTGGTCTTGACATTGTAAAAATTGTTTCGTTGCTTTCAACCACTTGGGGGTAGTTTTTATGGCAGTCTATTTTATCACCATCCTGGGACTTGCGAGGACCTCGAGAATACTGAGAAAAAACTAATATTTCGTATATTAGGATATTCGTTATCCTGTTGAAATCAGGACTGTAAAACATTCGGTATAGACTATATATACTTTTTTGGTAAACTAAAAAAAACATTTTAATTATACAAAGTTAGAATTATAAAAAATTAGAATTATAATAACTTTGAAATATGAAAATTAGAATTATGAGAATTTTGAATTATAAAAAATTTAACTATGAATCTTTTGAAATATCGAAAATATTGAATTTTAAAAATTTAGAATTATAATAATTTGAAATCATAAAGAAAAAACTGAATAATAAACATTTTGAACTACAAAAATTTTAAGTTATGAAAATTTCCAAGTATGAACATTTTTTAATTAAAAAAATTTAGAAATTTTATTTAAGATTTTTTAGTGTAGAATTGTGAATAAGAATTTAAAAGAAAGAATTATAAATAATGAAAACTTAAAATTCCATAAATTTTGAATTGTAAAAATTAAGAATTATAAAAATTTTAAAGTATAAACATTTAGAATTATATTAATTTTAAATTATATAAATTGAGAAAATGCTAATTTTTGTAGTGTAAAAAAATCGATTTATAACATTTAATATAATTCGCCAATCTAAGGAAGATTCAAACAACTCAAACTCAAAGAAATCAGGGTTTGAGCCAGAGTAAGTTAATTCTTGGGTGGCCAAAACGCAATTCATATACTCATTATGCACTTAATTTACTAATTATATAATTAATTTAATTGTCTTAACTAATGTTCGCTTTATTGAATTGCAATTTATTTGTAGTAGAAAAATACTCGTAGAACCTGTTTATATTGTTTAGTTGTTTGTTTGTTTGTTGTTTATAATTAGTACTGTGGCCTGAACTGATATCATCCTACTGATACACTTTTAATTAATAGAAGTGTAAATTTCTTCATATCTACTTGTGTTCTACCTATTTTTGTTCAATAACATGAGCTCCTCGATCAATCAGTGTATGATACAAGAAATTGTCTATAATAAGATAAACAAAATTAAAAAAAGTCCTTAAATATTCCTTATACCCTGAGAAAGACTTTTGAGAAAGTCGTTGTAGAAATGATTAATTTCGGTTAAGGTAGGAACCATATGGTAGGATTCCTGGAGGTCGACCATACCTTAGCGAATCCCTTTGCTCGTGCCTTGAACCATGCAAATTTCTCCTGTTTGTGTCTTTCAAGACAAACATTCCTTATCACGGCCAAGGGAACATTGGCTCGATAATGATTTTGATTGGTTTGTAGCGCGTCCATGTTCCTCTATTTATGGCTCCGATAACATCGTCGCGAACACGGCGACCTGTGCGAATTCCGCAGCGACTGGGCATAAATTGCTCGGCTCCGCCTGGTGGTGGCAACAGTTTCGTGGCTCTTGCTCGATCGTCGACATCACCATGAACCAATTGATCGCACTCCTCCTCGGCAGCCTCGCCTTTGCCGCCCTCGCCTCGGCGGCCAGCGTCGCGAAGCCCTCCTGCGGCGGCAGCACCTCCTCGAAGAACATCCAGCTGCTGACGCCGACGAACCCGCCACGCGAGTGCGTCTACCACATCAAGGCCTACAGCAGCAACGTCTGCCAGCTGCGCATCGACTTCGCCATGACCCTCGGCCAGCCCTCGCTGCCCGCCGCCGACAACGATCTGACCTACGCCGAGTGCGTCAACGACTACTTCGCCGTCGGCGACCTGAAGCTCTGCGGCGTCGAGACCAAGCAGCACATCTACGTGCCCTTCAACCGCACCGCCGGCGTCACCAGCGTCGACCTCTCGATCGTCCTGGCCAACCGCGTCGGCTACACCGGCCTGCCCACGCCCTCCTGGGACATGACCGTCACCCAGCTGGAGTGCCCCACTGGCGCCGCCCTGCGCTCGGCCCTGCAGGATCCCGAGGCTCTCGCCGCCCTCGAGGCCACGGAGCCCAACGATGACTCGCGCGGAATCTTCTCTTCCAGCATCACTGACGGCTTCTGGGTCGCTCCCAACGGCTGCCTGCAGTACTTCCCCCAGTCGTCGGGCGTCTTCACCTCCTTCAACTACGATCTGTCGAACGGCATCTACCCAGGAAACATGAACTACGCCATCTGCTTCCGCCGCCAGACCGGAACCGAGGCCCTCGAGTGAGTCGAAACTTTTTCTCTATAATTTCTCTATCCTTTCTTTATAATTTCTTTATCGTTTCTTTCCGCAGACTTCGCTCCCTGGTCTTCAACCTCGGATCCGCGGATAACACGTCCAAGGAACTGCAGGTGGACAACTTCTGCTACTCCACCCTTCGCACTGAGGGCGCTGGCGAGGATTACGTGATGGTGCCAGAGGCGACCATCGAGAAGTCCGATATTCGCGCCACCTACTTCTGCGGCGACAGCATCGACGGCGACACCGTGCGCAGTGAGTTTCGACCTCTTTCACTGTCTCTTTCGACCAACACTAATTCTTTCTCGTTCTCCCCCCCATCGCAGGCGTCAACCCCGGCCCTCTGATGGTCATTTTCAACAGCGACGCTCGGTACCAGCAGCCCGAGGGCGGTTTCTACTTCACCTACAAGGTTGTGTAAAGACAAAGGCAGAACCCGACGGAATAAAGCTCTCTTCGTTAGAACACGAGTTGTTGTTTTTTCTTGACAGAGTGAGAAATTCGCATGCGAAATTCGTGTGTGGAACTCGGTTGCGAAAATCGATGGCGAAGTTCAGGTGTGGAACTCATTTGTGGAATCGAGTTGTGGGACAGGTTTGGGGAAAGTCTGGTCTTCAGTCGAAAGCTCCGTGGAGAAAGTCGTGGAGCTTCGGGTTCAATGTCGATAACGGTTGCCCGGAGCTTTTGAATTCAGGTGGCGGCTTCCGGTTGACTTTTTGAGATTAAACATAGAATTTTCAAACCACATGGAATAAAAAAGGGTTTTGGCGTTGAAAAATATAGTGAAAAGAATTCTTCAATAATTGGAAAATTATTTTTGACAAAATGGAAGATGGAATAGTGAATTAAAATGTTAGGAAATAAAAAAAAAAGTAGTGAAATGAAAAAATGTAAAAGATATGAAAAGAATGAATTTAAAAAAAAGCAAAAACAACAGCATTGCTTATAATTATACCAAAAACGAGCAAAAATAAAGAATTTTGTGCGATGAGTATTTTATGACCCCCACCTCCTGGCCTTGTAAGGGTGATTCCGCCTTGCTGTAAACACTTGTTGACAACACGACGCCCGCTGCGCCGCCCCGTGGAGCGAACCGTGGACCAGGAGCCGGGGACGCCAAGAGCAGCCGCAGTATTTACAACGGCAATCGAACAAAACACAACCGGCTCGAATCGCGCGCTCGAACATGCGCCCCACACTATCGGTCTCGCTCACTCTTTCTGACAACGACGAGTTATCAGCGGCAAACGAGCACGTGCGATGTTTGTAAACATTTCGCTTCGAAAGTTGCCAGGTTGGCCTTCGCAACATGTTGCGTTTTGTTGTCTTTCGAGCGAATCGGTTGTGCTTTGCAACATGTAGCGCCTTTCATCTCTCGTTGGTAGTGACGTTCCAATACCGGTGTGTAGTCGATGCGAGTAGTCAAAAACAAAATTTCAACTAAAAATCGGTGCGAAAAGAAGTAATCGGATTTGAAAGTCGGTATAATCGTACTCGTACTCATTTCACATATACGTACATATACACACGAAAACCTGCACTTTTAGCGCCTCTAGAAACTAAAAGCTGACGTAATGTGTTTTTAACTAACAGTTAACAGTAATATATTATACTCAATCAAATATTATATAGATAGTTTTATTTATTTATTTTGTTTGATCCATTCAAAAGTCTAGGAAATCATCTCAACCTGTTGTCAGTGTTTGAATTTTTGTAATGTATTTTTGTAATGCATTTTTGTATCAAAATTATAAATAAATAAAACATTTCAATATATTGTCAATTTAGTCGGTACCGTCAAAATATTTGTAACAAATAGTCGATTCAAAAAATAATCGTTTATCGTGCCATTTACTCGAGTATACGAGTATTTTTACTCGTACTCGGACGAACACTACTCGTTGGTAGTGACGTTCCAATACCGGTGTGTAGTCGATGTGAGTAGTCAAAAACAAAATTTCAACTAAAAATCGGTGCGAAAAGAAGTAATCGGATTTAAAAGTCGGTATAATCGTACTCGTACTCATTTCACATATACGTACATATACACACGAAAACCTGCACTTTTAGCGCCTCTAGAAACTAAAAGCTGACGTATTGTGTTTTTAACTAACAATTAACAGTAAAATATATTCAATCAAATATTATGTAGATAGTTTTATTTATTTATTTTGTTTGATCCATTCAAAAGTCTGTTTGAATTTTTGTAATGCATTTTTGTATCAAAATTATAAATAAATAAAAAATTTCAATACATTGTCAATTTAGTCGGTACCGTCAAAATATTTGTAACAAATAGTCGATTCAAAAAATAATCGTTTATCGTGCCATTTACTCGAGTATACGAGTATTTTTACTCGTACTCGGACGAACACTACTCGTTGGGTTCAGTTGTGCTTCGCAACATGTTGCTTGATGATGTCCAAAGCAAATGCAACATGAGTCTCTGGGCTTCTGGCCACAGCGTCTTCGTGCTGCAACATCATTACGAGGTTGTCATTGTTGCTGCCGTGGATAATGCTTTTGTTGCGCCGGCAGCCGAGGTTCCATGGCGCTGGGCCCAACCTGTCCACGAAGCGCCTCGACCGACGACCGGCCGAACGAACTCAGTCGATGCTGAGCTGTCGCGGATTAAGAAAGCGATCGCGGAAAAGAGCAAGAAAAATCGCGACGGGGAAAATGTGAAAATTCATAAAGTTCTGCAGTTGTGAGAATATTTTTTGTTGATCATTTTTAAATATATTTTGTGCAAAATTAGTGAAGTAATTTTATTGTCTGCGGAGAAAAAGCCCAGCAAGAATTTTGAGAGAAACCAACCGGAAGTGAAATTTAAATAAAATCAAAGAGTTTTGTCTGAGAGACAAATAAATATTGAACAGAGTTTTTTGGAGTCTGGAACCAAAGTGATTTGATTGCGAATTTTTGTGGACATCTATAGAAACGAATGGATTTCTTCGGAAGATTTTAATTTTCGGTGAGTTTTGAAATTAAATAAATTTCTGAGTTGCATTTTTATCCAAGAGATTTTGTTTTAGGGTTGTCAACTCGATATAAAAATCTAATATTTTTATTTTCCGTTTTTTTTTTTAATTTGAAATCTATAATTTAATATAATTTGCATTTTATTCTCATTATTAATCTATCAATTTTATTTGCTCTGCTTAATTTTTCGCCATTACTCATTTATCTCAAACTTCTTGAATTCCTAAACAACCTCTTGTTTGAATGCGAAATAAAGTGATTTCCAATCTGTCCTTAGAAGATAATATCTCTTCTTGCTCTTTCCTTTAACCGATTCTTGTTTCCCGACCATGGGCCCTGTTGATTATGGGTTCACAGCACATTTGTTTTCATTGCATATAAAAATCAAATCCCAATAAATTACATCTTAATTCAATTAAATTACGACAAAGGAAACTCACACACACCCACACTCGCAAATGCTTCCCCAAAGGGTGGCTTCTCATTCTCACACACACATCCACACAATCACACTCCGCCCCATTTGTCCTACTCAGACCCAAGTTAGAGTGTCCGTCGCCCTCGACTTAAGGAGAGGAAGTGCCGAAGGATGTTGAGAACGCCAAAGAACGAGGAGAAAGAACGGATGAGGAGAGAGAAGAGGGACAAACGAAGTGGGTCGAATTCGCTCTCTGCCGGTTGGCTGAAAGTCAGGGCACATGAACAACAACAACGTTGAATAGCCAAAAGCCAGAAACAACAGTGTTAACACAACGTGAGATGCCGGGATTTGCCACGAATCGTCGAAAGGAAGCAAAGCGACGGAAGAAGACAAGACAAAGAGAAAACTGACGAGAGATTAGAAGGCGAGAGAAGCGAGTGTAATAGCGGATGTCACGGGAACCGGAACCGGAAAACGGATCCGACGGAAATAGACACTTGTGGATTGTAAGCGACTGCCGTGTAATCGGCGGAGGTCGTGTAAAGAACAAGCGAGAAATTGTGTTTCAAGGAGAAGAATTCCATTCCAGTCGTTTATTTCTTCTCTATTCGACTTTCTGGTCTGCTGTTCGAGTTTTTCCTTTTCTCTTTGTCCAATTATCTGTCTGTCTCCCACTCAGCTGGTGACTTTTCGTCCTTCCTCAACTCTCTGTCTCTCTCTCACAGCTGGTGACTTTCGTCGTCCCCCACTCAAACCCATCTATCGCTGCTTAAATTTAATTTAAAGTTTTAATGATGTTTCATTTGTTTTTCTCCCTCTCTCTCTTTCTCTATTTCTACTCCCTCTTGTCAATTACTACTCTCGGTCTGCTCCCCATCGCCCCATTCGATTGTCCCTGTTGTGATTACATCCTTCGCATGTCCTTTTTCCATTGGTCGCTCGCTTTTTTCCGTCAGAGCTGCGGAATTTCTATGCAAATGAGGGCGAGTCCTCAAAGGGTTCGGTCCTCTGATTTCGAACTCATCTGCTTGTGTGTGACTCTGTGTGTGTGAATCTGTGTATGATTGAGTCTTGACCCGGAAATTAACTTGGCTCTATCTCTGCTCTTTTTCGGAAGCCAAAGTTCGCAAATCCCAAGGGAGCTCATTATGGCCAGCACTTGTTTTCGTGATTACCTCCGAGTCGATCGTGCGATAGAAATTGGGAAGAAGGGATTTCTTTTGATATTTTTTCGCATTTCCACTCTTTCTACTCAAAAAAAACAAAAATAACTTCGCGAATCGAGTTCACTCCTTGCTTACAATGTAAGCACTATCACAGCGCTTATCAGACGAAGCGAACGGAACGTGGCCCTACAACAAAAACCCCTCCAACAACAACACGCAAAGCATTACAAGAACAGCAGAAATCGAGTGGAAACGCGAATTAATTGCTTCATTGTTTACACGAATTAAAATTAAAAGCAAATAAACAGAGGGCGAGAAGTCGATTGGAGAACGAGAGAATCTGATGAATATCCTTTTGCTATCCTTTGCCAGGATCTCCACCTCCATGAAACTCTTTGCAATCAACGACGGATGAAACGAAAAAAATAAAAAAATTAAAAAACTCACCTCTTCAGACGATGAGCAAAATTATTGCAATATTTTTTCTGGAAAATCAATTCAGCTGAACGGAGGCATCTGCTCGTAGTGGACGTTAGAGAGAGGGGGCGGGGCAGCGACAGGGGAGGGGGCTGTCGGACTTGTGGAAAGGTTGCTCCGTCGACGCACACGCAATGCCAACGTCATAAATTCTCCGGCATCTCTTCACTCCGGATTCGATTTTTGTTTTGGTTATTTTTGAGATCTTTCCTATGTTTCGATGTTTTTATTCTAATACCGCTTTTTGTTGTTGTTATGTGATTCTTGTTGTTGTTGCAATTCTGTATGTGATTCCTGTTGTTGTTGCAATTCTGAATATGCTATTCTGTACATTGCTATTTTGTTGTTGTAGTTCTGTCTGCTTTTTCCGTCTGGATCTTTGGCTCGTTGGTGTACTTTTTATTTCATCGCCGAGAGCGATAATAAATTCCAGATTAAGTGCTCTTTTCATTCGTTTAATTAATTTAATCAAGCGCCGTTTTTCAAATGGCTATAATAATAACAACAATAATAATAATAATAACAATAACAACAACTACACCGGCAATAACACCAGCAACAATGGCACCAACTGCTTTTGTAAAGGAAGAGAAGGAAGATCGATGGCAATCGAATGAAAGCAAAAAAACAAAAAAAGCATACGATGAGAGGAAAATGAGGAAAATCAAAAGGAATTTTAATGAAATCACAGACAGAAAAATTATGAAAAATCTCGACGATTGCTAGACTACGATGAGGAGGAGGATGAGAAGGAGGTGGGGGCGGGGTTGGGGGATCGACTGGGGATCGATGCCACATGGTTTAATGAGCTACACGCCGTCCGCTGCCACTCCATCCTAATAAGGGACCCGTCTCTGCCTCGCACACGGTCTCATCCGACCATCCGTCCATCCATCTGTCTCTCCGCCCGTCTGTCGAGATCGATTCTCGCCGGGCGGCAGATGTACCTACGGGATCTAATTATGGTTGTGAAGACGACCAGTTGTTAATTGGATTTTTACTAGTTCTGTCATCGATAATGAGCATCTTTCAAAGTTACATCCCCCGATGCGAGAGAAATTTGAGTTTGAGTTCAATGAAGCCACTCATTAATTTCGCACTCTTAATTCATCGAATCTCGTTGGGAATTGTGTTAGTAAATCTTGTGAGAAGTTTTTAAATTCGGATTTCTCTTAAAATGAACGCTTGAAATGAAACTCAATATTTTACTTAATTTCCTTCAGATCAATGGGTTAGTTCAGCTCATCGTAAGTCACTCAGAATTCGCTGAATTATGGCTGAAATCAACTCATTAGTGCGTCACTTAATCTCAATCAACACCAAGTCCCACTTAAAGGCTGTGTGTGCGGACTTCGATGGCATCCCATTCACTGCAATCGAAGTCAACGCACATTGTTGTCCCATCATCTCAATCTCCGCCCGGTCCCGCCCTGGCCATTGGGTCTACCATTGGCCCGCCTCCATCAAACGGACAACGATTTGAATGTCGCAGAGCGCTTGACATCGCGCATAACTCGACTGGCTTCGACTTGACATCGTCCCGAGACGCAGCGAGAAGGGGGAGCGAACTCGCCTCATTCCTGGGGCAGCACGAGGACCAGATTCCAGAGACCACAACGACGATGATGACTACGACGACGACTTCATGCCATTCTGGGTGGGAAGCGAGACATCGGATCAGATAAACGAGCAGAACGAGGAAGACTTTCAATGGAACTCGTCATAGAACGTCCGAACAGTGGGAGTTGGAGATGCTGCAACGTCAGTCAAGCGCACACGGAGCGAAGCCGCACGAATCGACAGATGGCGGAGGGGAGAGGGAAACGAAAGCCAAGTCAAGAAGACGAGGATTGCATTAGGAAGAGGCAGAAGGAGGATGAGAAGAAGTGCAGAACACGCCATGGACGTCATGGTCGTGGAGTGGCGTGCAACCAGAATGAAACCGGAAAAAAGCTGCTGGAGAGCGACGGGAAAACGCGTCGAAATGGGAAACCGCCAACAGATTGTCAATTAGTCAATTGCTACCGAGCGAGTAGACAGATCGACGGGCTGATGGACAGTTGAGTGGAGGGACTTTCGGACAGATGAATCGACTTCGCTTGGCTGGATAATCCATCAAGGGGATGGATAATCGTAAGCTTTGACAGGGTCGATTTTTCACAAGTTGATCGCTGAAAGACTTGCAGAAGTTGTGGACCAGTCGTTGATGTTCTCCATCGAGTGCGAAATGATTTGAATTTGAAATCAAATTGGTTGTAATTTCAAAGGTATTGAGTGAATACTTGAGTGACAGCATTGAATGATGCAAACCTTGAGGTGATTAAATGAGGAAAGTGTTTGCGTTTCAATTACGAGGTATTCGATATCTACAGAAATTCGAATTATTTGTGCGCGAGAAGAGTTCATTGAGTGCAAGGATACATCTTTTGAGCGCGAACACCTTGGAATGCTTATGATCTGCGTCTCGCAGAAGCTTCGCTTAACAAAGATGTCGTTAAATTCCTTCACGAGACAAGAGAACTTTGCTCCATCCGCGAGACAAGAGAACCTCGCTCCATCTGCGAGACGACATAAACTGTTCCTCGGAAGAGAATTCCTCGCGTTCCTTCTACGTTCAGTGGACGTCGCTTTTGTTTGTTGGGATCGCGACACCGACAGCATCATCCCTTCGTTCCTCCATCGCCCTTCTATAAATGGGAGCATTCGTCATGAGCCACACGTCCGACAAAGCAACGGCCTTTCGTTTCAACCGTCCCTTCTTCTAAACCGCCGACCCTCGCCAGATGCGATGCTGCAACTCCTCGACGTCGTCGTCTTCCACGTTGTCGTCATCGTCATCCACGTTGTCCTCATCGTGGTCGCCGTCATCCTCGTCGTTGGCATCGCTCCAAGTCCGCCCTGCAACCTGTAAATCGAGCCCAAGTGCGCCCAAGGCCAGGCTTGAGGCGGCCCCGAGGCGACGACGCCTGGGCTTCGGAGACTTTTATTGATTAATGTTCGCCCGAGACCCTTGTAGAGCAACGGCGTTGCCACCTCACAGCACTCACATGGCCACATGATGCACCCAATCAAAAAAAAAGAAATTGAGGTGCGAAAAAAAGTTATCGGCGTGGCGTGTGGACGGCGTCGACCGCCGAAGAGGTCGTAATTCAATGTTAAATTGACGTCATGACGCCGCTGTCGCCGTCACTCAAAAGTCGTCTTCGATTAGAGGCTGTGGAGGACGGTTCGGGAAAGGGATTGTGCTCGCCTCCTGAAACGGTTGCGATCGGGAGCGCGCGTCTCGAGTGCGAGACCCACTCGAAGTCAATTGAGCGGACGTTCTGGAGTGAACTTCTTGATATGAATTTTGAGTAGATTTTTGCACTTGAGAAATTCCTGTGTCAAGAGAAGAAGTGAAGATGGGTGGAGAGAAGAATTGAACATGGGTGGAGAGAAGAATTGAATATGGAGAGAGAGAAGGAACAGCCAGAGGGGAGGAGAAAACAATTTGCGAAGTTTTTGCCATCGCTGCTTGTTGTGTTTACATTTCATTGTCAAGGTTATCTCTCACTTGGAGTTGAACCGAAATCGATCGCAGCAGACAACGACAGCAACAGCATGCGAACGAGAAATCATTTCACTTGGAGATTCCTTATCTGAGGCAGACACACGCCGAGGCACAGTGGGACAAAAGAGATAGAGGTTGTAATTTCATTTCTCTGCATCAGATTTTTCCCACTGTTCAATGGGGAAGACGGCTTCAACTGCAGGTGGCAGAAGAACTGTGAAAGAGTCGTGAGGAAATGGAAAATCTAGCGTAGCTCGAGGAGTAATTGTGTGTAAAATGCCACACACACTGATTTACTCAGTAGGAAACAACAACAAATCTTCAAATAAAGCAGGAATCAACAACAGGCAAGAAAGAGAGAAGAAACAGCAGAAGGAAAGAGATGGCCACAGAATGCGATTGCAAAGTTTCCACGCAACTTGAAGGAATCGTCGGAGTTAACGATAAATGCGAACGCACACATAGTTTCATAAACACACATGCACACACATGAGGCAACCAACACGCATCCGATAGATATGCAGATGTAAGTTTCAACCTGCATTCGAGATACTTTCAAGAGACCAACGTTCGTTCAATCGATCGATCGATAGAGCGAGCGGCTAATTTGTGTTGACAGATGCGTTAATGGTAAACGGTGATAGTTGCAACAACGATGAAAACAACCACGACAACAACAATAACAAAAACAACTATGACAATAATAACAACAATACTAACAACAACAACGACAACAACTCCATAACACCATCAACAACAAAACCTCTCTTGTTGATCATTTATACAAATGAACAAATCTGCATTTTTTCGCTCTCGTAATCAAAAGTTGACAAATTAAATGCGGGAATTTATGCGATGCACGAGTATCTGTCGTTATGAATAGATGTCCGTCCATGAAAAAAATCTGTCTGTCTGTGTTTGTCCACCCCATTTGTCTATCTTTTTCATTTGTCTCTTTGGCCATCTGTCTTTTATTCCAACTGACCGTCTGACCACCTCTTCGTCTAACTCTAGAGCTGAATGTCTGACTAATCACATGTCTTTCGGTTCTTCATCCCTCTTCAAATCTTCTTAATTTTATTTTGAACCTCTTGCGACGTTGCAAATTCATCAGAATCCATCTCGGAGTCTTTCGGACGACCGACGTTGCCACCTTTTCGTGACTCTTGGCACATGTGGCACGATTCCAACGATTTCGCTGAACGTTTATTCAATTTCAAAACGCATAAATTTCTCAGTTTTTCCCCCACTTTCCCCTCTCCTCCCTTCCACACTCCCTCCATCTCTCCCTCTTTCTCTCACTCTCTCTCGCTGTCTCCATCCTTCTCTACCATCCTCCTCCCATCTCTCTCTCTCTCTCACCTTCTTCGTGACCGACTGCATTTCTAAAAGTGAGAGTGTTTTTTTTTTCCTTTCTCTATCTCTCGTCGCTCTTGTCGTTTCTGATTTGATGATAGTGTTGTGTCAGCGGTGTTGTTGGTTTTGATGTTGCTTCTATTTGTTGTTGTGTGTTTATGTTGTTGTTGGTTTTTAATGATTTTGTTGTTTTTAATTTTGTTTTTGTTGCACAGTCTCCTCTACATTAAATGGTGTTGATAATTGCGATCGCCGGACATGAAAAACGCATTATGAAAATTTAATCATTGAAAATTTTTCTCCCCAAGTGCGCAGTTTCTTTCGCCTAGTTGTTGTTGGCGAAGAAGTCACTCGCAGTTTATATTAGAATTTCGAATTTTGATCTAGAATTTAGATTTGGAATTTAGTACTTTGAACTAATATTGAGATTTATAATTTCACTAAACCTGTCAGAGTTGTTTTCTATCAAATATAATCACAAGATGAGCTTGTACTAAGCATCTCACCCTCAACTCAAACGTAATCAAGCTTTAAATAGAAGATAATCATTGATAATTAATCAATTTTCTTGTACTAGCTTGTTATATAGACAAGAATAAAAATCGTGTTCGAGCATATTGGAATTCCTGAAATAACTTCATATCAATTTTCAAACACATTAATTGAAATGAGGTGCCAGAGAAAAGAGTGAAATGTTATTTTTCAGCTCTATGTTCTCAGTAATGGGAGGCGCCGACGATGATGATTACGAGCAGTTAATGAATAATTCTCCTGCTCGATTAGCACGTCTTTTAAAGCACAATTAAGGGGGAAGTCGACCTGCCCCAATGGTCGAATGGACGGTGATTAATCGGGAGGATATGCAAAACACAAAAAAGCTGCCTCATTAATTCCTCCAATAAATCATCAAGCGAGTGCGTTCAATTTGCGGGAATTCTTTCACTCCCTCTCTTTCTCACTGTCTCTCCCCTTCTCTCCCTCTCTCTCTTTCTTTCTCTCTCCCTCTTTTACTGGTACTTAGAGTGAAAAAAAATCAAAAATGCAAATAATGAAAACAGAAAATTAAATATAAATCGAAGCGGACACTCGATTAAATTTCCCCAACACGTGTTCACTGACAGTGACAACAACAACAAAAACAACAACTCATTAACCCTTACCACCACCCACAAGCGGAGTCGACCGCCGTTTGACACCGCGAACAAGTGGCAACGCCGCCAGCACAAACGCTGCATCTAATTAAGATCGTGGGGATGCAGTCGAGGGAGTGGAATCGTGCATCTCTGAGCTTTAATTAAACAACAGTATCTAACGGAGGGCAAACAACAACAGAGAGGACAACAACCATGGCAACAACAACAACAACAACCACTCTAACGACAATCAATGCAATGACAACAACTGCAACAATAAAACGAGCAAACAGAACGCTTGTAATTCGCGACGATGAACCGAAGCGAATCCCCTGATACGCAATTGCCGTAGATACACGGAAGCACAAAGGAAGATACGTGGAGGAAAATCTCAGTGGATGATACGTGGTTGAAACATGGTGGATGATACTTCATCGGAGGGTTGGAGAATGGAGGTGGATCCACTTCTTGGAGCCTGGAATCTGTTCACGGCTCACGATATTCAAGGATTCAGGAACCCAAACACGACCTCAGTCGAAGTCATCGCATTTCTGCCTGTCTTTGACAATGTGACCTTGCACAAGTTTCGTACTCTCGCCCTTCCCCTATCTCACTCTCAGCCTCTCCCTCTCTCTCTCTCTCTCTCCACCTTCTCTCGTTACCTATTCCATCGCTTTCCACGAAGTTTTCCCCTCTGGTGACTCTGCTTCCGCGGTTAATTAATTCGAAATTTGACGTCGACGGTGGTGCGAAGTGACATGAAAAATTCGATGCAATGCATTTTCGTTTCCCAAAACGAGGGAGAAAGAGAGAAAATAGGAGAAATGATAGATAAGGACAATAAATTGCGATGTTCCCCCAATTTAAAGGAGCTTTGAAATTAATGTGAGTTGGGGTAATAAAAGTGGTTCCAAACTCATTTCAATCTCCAATTACTCTCGAATTTCAGCACTCTGAGAGTTTCGTTTTTCTCTTGAGGTTTTCGAGCGACCTTCTTCGTTTCTCACTTACCACATATCATTTCCTTCTTCATTCCAGTAACTTGAAACCTCTTCTTTGATGTTCAAAGCAGCCTTCAATTGCTCTTTTCGACCCTTACCAAAACCATATTCACTTCAAGACTTAAAGTCTTCTATGACCCTCGTCATTCTATGCTTTAATATGGCTCCCCTTCAGAATAAACGAACGCCCCCCGACCCGTGCAGACCACGCCCCTCATAATGTCTACATAATAATACCACACAAAGCCATTAAATGAATCAAAAATGCGGTGATTTTGCTCAAATTTAGCATTCCATTCGGGGTGAATATTAATGTGGGTGAGGGTACATAGGAGAGAGAAAGCTGGAGAGAGAGCGAGGGAAAGAGATGACCACTGCGTAGAAACCCCACACTCAAACATGGGGCCTTCGAATGGCCGAGTCTATTAAGGCTGAGATTTCCATGTTATGTGAACGGCAATAATAACAAGAGATAATAGTAAAATACAACGACGACATTAAAACGCAACGACCGCAAGAGGGTTCTTCATTCGTCTGGCACATCGTCCTTGCATGTATTCTCTATCTCTCTCTGTCCTCCTTCTTTCGTCCTTCTCCATCTTCTCTTGCCATGTGTCTTCGTTTGATAGTGATTTTTCCATATCGAAGTGCTTCAGTTCTGCGTGTGGCTGTGTTAGTGATTGAATGTATTTGCGAGTGTATATGTTAGTGAGTCTATGAGTGCCTTTGAGAGTGTATCTGTGAGTATGTTAGTGTATCGTCATGAGTCCTGCTTTGATCGCACATTAAATTGGATTTGTTGAGACTGGATCAAGGGCTTCAAGGGCTCAATAAGAGTTGAAGAGACCAAAAAAATGGAAATAAAAAAGCAAACAAAAATGACGACTAGAGAGCAAAAGGAAAAAAAATAATAAATGACAAGAAAAAGAACAAACAAATCAAGATTTTCAAATGTCTACCAAAGTCCATTGAGACCAAGCTTGAACTACATCCAACCCACTCTCGAAGGTCTTCCGGGGTCAAGTTGAGTTTTAAATGCGAATAAAATTGCGGATGCCCTTCAACCCAAGGTCTCACGACTCCTCATGACTCTTGGATCACAATTATGTATCGCAACATAGATTTGCCCATAACGATAGCAACAAAAATGGGAACGCCAAAAAATCAACATACTACTATAGCAACAATAATATAACAACAATAATAAGACAACAATAAATACCGAAAATAACCATAACAACTAATGTAAGGTTTGCGCCACTCATTGTGTTCTGTTCCCCTCCATCTCTCTACTTCCTCCTGCCCTCTGCTTCCTTTTTTCCTCTCTCTCCCTTTCTCACGCCCTCTTTATTTTCGTCTGCGACTCCCATTGATTTTCTGCCTTCAAAGTGCGGTGTTTTGTGTGATTGTCCGTTGGAGACGTTATTGTTCCCACTGTTGTTTTTGTTGTGATTGTTGTTGATGCCGTCTTGTTGTATTTTTTTTTTGCTAAGCCGCCCCCATGACCCCAACCGAAAATAGGAAAAGAAACAATCGTCGTTGTTTTTCTTGATTTTCGCTCTCCAACGCTCTCAGAGAGTTGTTGTAACTGTATTTGTTGTTATCGAGTTCATTGTTGTTGCGTTTTTTGTTGTGCATTTTATGTTGTTTTTATTTTTGCTATTGATATTTTTGTTGTCGATATTTTTCTTGTTCCGGGTTTTTTTTTGCTATTGTTTTTCGATCTCTTTGTTGTTCTCTTATTACCGCCGTTCCACAAATATTTTTGTTCTTTCCCTCCTTTATCGCCATCTGAACGCGAGTTCAATGAACATCCGGCCGTCATTCGGCCAACCACAGGCTCCTGACCCAGTGGCAACCTCTTGAATTACTCCAAGGCTTCCTCTCACCAACCCCTCGACCTAATTCCTTCCCTCTGACCATTAACCACCGACCCCTTCATCGCCAGCTGCCGGCCCTTGGATTCAGCTCGAAAACCCATTGCGCTTTATGAGCCTCCGAGGTGTCCTTCGAGGCTGCCCCTCGCCGCCCCACCTCTGCATCGAGTAGTTGACAGCTTCCTATGTTTTTATATCCGCTGTCTCTCCCTCGATCCGCTCCCACGTTGATTCAATATTTTCCTCTCAGTGGCTTTTGCTTACGACTTTTTCGCCCTATTTCTTTCACTTTTTTGCTCTAATTCTTTCACTTCCCGGCTCTATTTCTTTAACTCCCTTGTTCTATTTCTCTCACTCCCTCGCCCCATATGTCGCAGTGTCTCCTCCTTGGCTTTGTTTGTTAATGGAATTATTTCGCACGCCACGAGGACACAAACAAGGACACCAAAACAAGGACACCGATTACAACAAACTCCCATTACAACAACAGCTGCTGAGCGGAGAAACAGAGGGAAACCACGTCCAGCAGAGGCTGCCCAGCAGGAGGCAGGACAACCAGCTTTAAGAATCCTCATTTCGGCTTTAAGAATCCTCATTTCAGCTTTAAGAATTCTCATTTCAGCTATAAGAATCCTCATTTTGGCTTTAAGAATCCTCATTTCGACTTTAAGAATCCTCATTTCGGTTTTAAGATAGGTTCCTAGAGAAACCTTCCTAGAAAAACCTATAAAACATCGACCTGAACCTCATCGGCCTCGAACTTTCACCTCTTTTTTCCTACTCAGTTTCCTGTCAGCCTCCCTCGGCCTTGTGCCCTTAATCCATGCATCAATAAAATTTCAATTAAAATGCTTCTTCTCCTTCGCTCGCCAATTGTTGTTGTTATCATCAGAGATGTTGCCTTTGGCTCAGTTGTTGTTGTTTTTGTTGCAGTTTTATTGGCACTGGTTGGCCGTTTGCCCAACTGCAGCTTTATGAGTTTTTCCTTTACCGCACCGATCACCGCCGCTTGTTTCCCTTTCCGCCGACTGATTGTTTAAAAATACATTCGCACTATCGAATTTTTATGACTCGGTGCAATTTTCTCACTTTTTTCTAGTATTTTTAGGTCACTTTGTTGCCTTCTCTATGGGGATTTCATTTGCACGTTATTGGGTTTATATGAAATCGGATGATCAAAGTCAACAAAAAATTTATTTCTCACTTCCTTTCCGCTTTTCATTGCAATCGAAATTTCCACACGAATTCCAGTCTAATTGAAGTTTCAAAATTTACTTTTTCGATTCAACAAATCAAAACTTCTCTCCATTCTATCTCAATTTCCAAACTCAACTCATTTCACTGTACAGTGAAATTTTTTTCAGATTTTACCAGAACTCTAAAAACAAAACGAAAAATCGTTGCTTTAAATTTGAGTGGAAAAAATGTTCGGAAAACTCATCCTGCCAAAAATATTTCCGACTTCCACTCTCACAAGCGAGGAAATTCCACTCAGATGTCATTCGAGTAGAACCAACAACAACAATAGAAACAACACGAATAACAACAGCAGCAACAACAACAATGACAAGAATAACAACAAGGCGATGCCGACGATTCCAGGAATCAAGACGAACCTCTGGGCTCATCATCATCATCACCATCATTATAAATGTCTTCATTATTGACTTTATCATCGTTTTCATTCTAATTTTCATCATCGTCTGCAGCACCATTTTTATCATCGTTTTCATCATCAGCGGTTTGACCATCATTTTCATCATCATTCCCATCATCGACTTCTTCATTATCGTCATCAATATGCGAATGTTGAGCAATTTTTGCAGCCATCGAAGCGTGCCAAGATTCAATGGGAAGTGGTCGAGTGCGACGATGAGGGCCAAGGGGTAAAGGGGACAGTGGCCAGAGGGCGAGCCGATGGTCGGCCGAGATAAAAGTATTGGCCAGTGTTGGCCCCGTCAGCATCAGCAGAGTAGAGACAACTGCTGGTGCGCCTCAATGGAGCTGCAACGAGCTACAACGACGACCGGCAGCTTCGACCGCACGTTGTGGCGGCCGTAAGCAATGAATGTAGCTACAACAGCACCAACAACTATGACAACAGCATCATCAACAATATATCCAACATACATATACATATTACCAAGAATGAAGACAATAGGTAGAAGAACGTTGAAGATAATAACAACAACAACTAGGAGAACTGAAAACTATTCCGTGTGCGATTTTCTGATGATGCAGATGTGCATGAATAGAATTATAGTTGATGGTGTTGTTGTTGGAGTAGTTGTTGTTTTTATTGTTGCTATAGGTAATGCTGTAGTTTTTGCCGCCACCCGATGTGGACGGTTTAAGCCAATTAAAGTTTCGACCAAACCGAAGATGAGTAGAAGAGAAGATTAGAAGGATATATTTCTCTCTCTTGTCTCTCTCAGAGATCTTATCGGATGGGACTTTATTTTTTAATTGACGAAATTGGACGAAGGTAGTCTCATCGATGTTCATCAGTAGTTTGTGTACTCAAAGCCATGGACAGGAGCTCATTAAAAACGGATTAAAATAGAGTCCGAAGTCCTTCATTAATGTCCTTTTCATAGTCCATCGAAGTTCATCGACCAATGCAATCACAGAACTACAGACAAACGACACTGAGAGAAAAATTCGACTTTTTCTGAAAAAACTGTTTCGACTTTGACAAACTCAGATGAATTATACCCTAGTCCTCATCACTAAGTCAAAGTAAACTCAAGTTCTTCTGTCAAAATCAGCCATAGGCCGCAAATCAAACTCCTAAAAGAACTCTTGAAGATGCGATAAATTTCACTTCGCCCTGCCCTTCGGTTACGCCCCCTTGATTGAGTGAAATGTTGAGTGAAAATTGGCCAAATGTGCTCATAAATTGTTTTGCGTGCAACGGCGTCGAAAGCAATTTGTGTGGTGTTTGCGACGACGACGACGCCACCGTGCGCCTAGATAAACGACTGATTTGAACAACGACTGATTTGAACAACGACATTATTAACAACAACAACCACTAAATAAAAACAACAATAACAGCAATAACAACTGTAACAACAACACTAATAACGAAGAGGACGCCACCAATAACAACATCGTCAGCAAATACGCAGTAAATCACAACGGGAAGAAGTGAGAAGAAGCAACAGCTAAACCATGTAATGCATCAGACACTAATGTCTCAGCACATTAATTATGACGACGATTACTAAGCTCAGGGTCTGAGTGTGTGTGTGTGTTTGATTGAGAGTGTTTGCTACATACTCGTACATGTGTGTTTGTGTGTGTGAAGTCATCTTCCCCTTGGCCCCACTGTGAGGGGGTCACATGATGGATTTTATCAAAAGGCGCTGGCGCTGTAAAATAGCGCCTGGTCTCAAGCAGCCGCGGATTAAGTTGGTGATAAACGAACCTAGCTGGCAACTCGTGGTGGGGAGAGAAAGAGAGCGGGAGATGTGTGGTGAAGAAGGGGAAGAATGTGATGATGGTTGAAGAAGGGGAAGGAGGTGAAGAAGTTGAAGCATGGAGACCACAGCGAGAAAGAGAGGGAAACTCATGGAAATTTGTTTACAAGTAAATTGAGCGAAAATTTACATCTAATAGGAAAATAAAAACAGCAAAAGTTTGTTGTAGACATGGAGATTGAGTGAGTGGGCGGGAGAAAAATAGAAAAAAATAGAATAGAAAAAATGAGAAAAAAGAAATAGAAAATAGAGTAAAAAGAGAAAAAAACAAGATAAGAGAAAAAAGTTACAGACGTGTTGACGACCTAAACTGCAGTTGGAAAAGTGTTGTCGTCCTCGTTGTTGTTGTTGTTTGCTAAAAATAAAAGTTGGCAACGCGATGCGCGATGATTTAGCAAACAATTTAGTCAATACAACAGCTATAACGGTAAACATCAATAAACAGTTAATGTAAATAATATCAACAACAAAACTGTAACAACAACAATAACAACACCAATCACAATAACCATCACTACAAAATAAAACTACAACTAGAAGAAAAAATCAACAAGAACAACAAAAGGAACAACAAGAGGAACAAAAACAACAAGGACAACAATGACAACAACAAATATAACGACAAAAATAACACGAAGAAATATGGAGCACACGCAAACACTCACACGCACACATACATGCATCCATAGAGACGATTCGAATAAATCAGAATTGCAGATAACGCTCGACTACGGAACAACAGAAGCAGCAACAATAACAACAACAACAACAACAATCGACCACAGCAGCAAAAAACCAACAACAATAATCGACCGCAGCACCAAAAACAGTAGGAGTGGGAACCGCAACAGCAACAACAACAAAAAAGCAACAACAACTTTAGAACAACAGAGAAACGAAATAAACATTTTCCCGGCGTTTGAGTAATTTTTCAAAATTGAGTCAAAAAAAAAGAACGAAAACACGCGTAAATTTAAATAAAAAGCTGATTTCAAAAATAGCCAAAAATACATCGAGTGCAGATACGTGGCTGCAGATGCGGATGCAGATAGATTTTGGGTCAAGGGGGTGGTCGAAATAAAATAGAAATCTACTTCCTTTTGGTACCAAGAGGAAGTAGATTTCGATATTGATAGAAGGATAAGCTATCGTTATTTTATCCGACAAGAGGAATATCTTTGCCCTCAATGTATACAAAGTGGATACAAAGCCCGGAATATTTGTTCAGAATCCAGAATCCATTTCGTAACCACTTTCGTCGCATCTCTTCTCGTCAAGTGTGTGTGTCTGTGACTCCCGCATCAGACGTCAATAATTTAATGGTCGCCACATCTGATGGATGGACGAGTGGTGTGGGAGCATCTTTCGGATGCGCAATTGCAATAGTTTGTATCTCAATTGCTTTTGGCTTTTTAGATTTTTCGCTTTTTCGAGAAATTCGCACAGCGTCGAACGTTGCCTCCCACGAGTTTGGCCCCCAACAACCCCGGATCACCTCGTCTGGAATCGTCAACTGACGATCGGTTGGGTATTGGCGCTTGCTGCACTTTGTCAACCATGGACAGCTGTCAGTTGCACCAACAGCTACAGAAACAGTAACAACAATAATGGCAATAACAACAATATCAACAAAAACAACAACAGCAAGATGTCCATCTGATTCTTCGTCATCGACTGCAACGGTCGAGAATCGCGAGAAAATTGAGCAAAAACAAACACTTCGTCACTCAGCACAACGCGCATCGGGAAGCGCAGTTGGCAACGCCGTCTGTCGTTCTTTTTCCGCATAATACCAACGATGAGAAAGACAACAAAAGGAAGACAAGAAGAAAAATACAAAAATTATAAATACTAAAAGCAAAAATAAAAGAAAAGAGAAATCAGCTCTTGATGGATCCGCGAAAGACGCTCCCATGGCGGCCGACGTCGCCTGTCAACGGCCACCGCACGAGAGCGACAGCAATTGGTCGAACACCTGAGGAGGAGGATGAGAGGGAGAGCGGTGGAGATAGGCGTCAGCTTAGCGGGCGGCGTAAGTCTGACAGATGGCAGCATTAAATTCGCCACCGTGGGAGAAACAAAAGAAGAAACTAAAACCAAACTGTAACAGAGTATCTGTTTCTGTTACAGTTACAGGACAGAAAGAACAGAATGGAACAGAATCTGCAAAAGAAACAAACAGAAATTGAAACAAAAGCAGAAGCAGAACCAGAAACAGAAAGAGAAACTGAAAGAGATAGCAAAATAATTGATGAGAAGCGATTGGATCCCGAGGGATTAAATCGTTAAAAGCCTGTTTTTAACGGCACCCTTTGGAAAGAGAGTGGCCACTCCTTCCACCTGTGGCTTCGATGTTCTTCTGTCTTCTCACATTCACCTGTTTATCGTCAACCACTCTACTTTCCTTTATCACTTTACTCTTCTCCTTCACTCTGTTTCTCTCCATCACTCCACCTTTCTCCACATCGGTTCACCTTCCTTCATCATTCGTCATTCATCATTCATTCTCTATCAGTCATGCGATTTAAATCCGAGTAAAGCTCCTTTAACTCGTCGGATGAAAATGATCCTTGAAATCCCTCTTTAAAAGCCATCCAGCTTCGCTCTTCTCCTCTCTCTCCTCATCGGCTCCGCGAACTCAATGCTCGCTTCCATCTCCCTCGCTGCCAAATAGCTCATTTGCATTTATTCCGTCGCATCGGACGAGGCAGGGAGATAGAGAAAAGAGAGAGAAAATAAGAGGTATTAAAATAGCGAAAGAGAAAAAAAAACATTAAAATAAAGAAAGTGAAGAAAAAGAGGTATTAAAAAAGCGAAAGAGAGAGAGATAAAAAAGTGGCATTAAAAGAGAGAGAAAAAAATTGATATTAAAAGAGCGAAAGAGAGGTCAACAGAGTTGCATTAAAAGAAAAAGGGAGAGAGCGATATGAAAATTTTATTGCCATTGTTGTAGTTGGCTTTACTGGGTGCCCGGAGGAGCGAAGACAAACAAAGCAACCTCATTATCAACACTCTTTCACTCTTCTCTCATATCTTTCATCTCTTTTACACTCAACTCAGATCTTCCATCTCTTCCACACTCTCCTTTCATCTCTTGCATATTCTCTATTCACTCTATTCAATGTGCGACGTGTTCGTCGTGGCTCACGTGACCCGGGTGTCGCCGCAGGATCCGCGAAACAGACGTTCGCTATTTCGCTCACTCCTTATTCATAACATTCTATCACTGAAACCTCGATTTCCTGCATTCTCTGAAGTCTTTCCTATCATCGTGTTCCACTCCTTTTTTCTCTGGATTTCTCTTCCTCTCTCCCTGTGGTCGCGACGATCCGTGTCGTTTCGTCAAATGTTGTTGAGTTGAAGTCTTGATCCTGGTGCGGAAACTGTGTGACGAGATGCAATTTGTTGCAAACATTACAAACAACAGAGACAACAGTAATAACAACAATAATAACAGGAACAATAACAGCAACAAACCATGAAAAACAATAAAAATTTATGCGTGGAGTCACAAATTTGTCACAAGTGTCACGTTTTTCATTTTGAACGACGACGAGAGTGCGGGTGAGACCAACAACAACGCAAACAACAGAATTACCATAACACCAACATTGTCATAATCCATAACAACAACCGCAACGGCGAGAACAACATTAGCCACCACAACAACAACATTATCCAACACAACAACAACATTAGCAATGACAACAACATTAGAAATAACAAAACCGCGACAAAAGCAACACCAATGAAGCCACCAACAACATCGTGAGTTCATTAATCTTCTGAAAGGAGAGGTGACGACGACGTGTGACCCACAACGAGGTCCTCCTCCTTCACCGTCCTCCGCCCCCCCGGTTCTGCGGCCACGCCCCCACCGCAGTTTCTATCACGCGCACCTTCGCATGGACGCACTTCCGTTTCCGCCATCGGCGCCACCGCCTCCGCTGTCATCGTCGTCCACTGCGTGCCGACGGCGACCTTCGTCGACGTTGCTTCTGCTTTTGTTTTGTTTCGTTTCTGTTTTCATTTCTGTTTTTATTTTCGTTCGCGTCCTCGCCACGGACACCACTACGTGCGCATGTTTTAGTCACTCCCCAATGGTGCCATCTCTCTCGCACTCTCCACTCTCTTTCTCTTTCTACCACTACCCTTTAGACGCCTGTCAGTCGCCGGTTATTTTCCTCGTGTTTTTTGTTATTGTTTTATTGTTGTTCGCTCTGTGTTGTGCGACCAGCGCAGGTATTTTTCGCATTAATCCTTTTTGGCGTGTGAATTGAATTTTTAAACAACAAAAGCTACGACTACCATAACAAAAACAGCAACGACAATGATAACAACAGCTACCACTACCCTAACAACAACAAAGCCAACTTTACCCTTCGTCCAGTTTCCGTCAAAAATGCAGATGAGGGGAGAAAAAACCAATTTTACACACTTTACATTCATTGTTTGTTTTCTTTTTTGTTCTTTTGTTGCTGTTTCATTTATTTCATTTGTGTTCATTTGCCATGTCAGCGTCCAGACGCCCGTCGACGGCGTCACTTTCAGCACCGAGGTCGGGCGAAAGGCTGAAAAAGGTCTGCTAAATTATTTAATGGGACTCCTGGGGCACCTCAAAATCGCTCGTCACGTTTAATTTTCACTTTATTTCATCATTAAACTTCCTTTCGTTCACTTATAGATCGCAGAATTTCTCTCATATAAACTTCTCATGAAGGTTTCATAGATAACTTCATGATAAGTTTATTTGATTTCAAATTATGCTTTACTATAAATATCTACCTTTCATCTCCTTCTCTCGTGATGTTATTTTCTTGCTCTCCCTCTGTCTGCCTCTCGTTTGCACAATCGTTTAAAATCGCTTACCACTCCGTTGGAAATCAAAATCAATATTTATGGATGTAAGAGCATTGGCAAATAGAGTCAATATTTTCTACATATGGTGGCTCGTTGTCCCTCTCTTTTCCTCTCCCCCATTCTCCTGTCTCCCTCTTCGTAGGAGTCGGATGCACTTAGAAATTTCCACATAAAATCGTAATTTAATTTGAATTCGACATCGAATCGAAAACTAGTTTGGAAATCAGCATTTGATTCGATGCAGGAAATTTTCATGAAAACAACGATAAATGTGAGAAATAATTTCGTTCGGTTGCCTAACTTCATTTCACATGCACTAGAGTATTTTATTTATGAACAACAACAAGGAATAACAACACGGAACAACAACAATTAGCACAAACAACAACAAATGGGTTTACAACGATGACGTCCAGAAAGAGCAAGAAATTAAATATAAGAAATTATTATCATTCATCGACCGATCGAACAAACGAGCGATCGATGGATCCACCTGGTGACCGAGTGAACGTAAAGATAAACTGAGAAATTGTTGACATCGAAATGGGGAAGAACGGTGAAATATTTGTTCGTATAAATTCAACACATTTCATACAGAATTCGGTTTGTTTTTGCTCTCTATTAGAACGTTGACTAAATGATGATTATCATGAACGTTGGCCAAATGATGATTATCCTGAAACGTTGACCAAACGATGACAATCCTGACAGCTTTGACAGTTTCTCTGATTATCCATCGCACCTTCCAAAGGACCCGCGGCGAACAGATCCCCGAAGGACCTTCCAGCGGCCAGTGGTCAAGTGCCGGCCACTGCTTGTAATTGCATCAATTCCACGAACTCGAGTCGCCCTAGGGCGTGGCGCAAAAACGCGCTCCACGGCTTCCGACGACACCCGGAGCGCTTCATGAATTTCAATGAGAAATCGTGTCCTTTGGCCGAAGTCCTTTGACCGTCGTTCATTCGCTACGTTAATTGCATTACCTACCGTTAGCGAGGTGAAAGCGATGGGATGAGGATGACGTGAGGAGGAAGGATTGGGGACAAAAAGTGTTGGGTTTGATGAGCAAGGGTGGGGAGTTCGGGGATGAGAAGGCCGCAGGACATGGCAGTAATTAACGAGCGAAAAAGGACAATTAAGCAGCTTAAGTTCATTGTTTATGTCCATCGCTGATTCGCGGCGAAATTGAGAACGGTTTTTCTCCTCAATTCTCTTCCCTTTTTGCTAGTAAAACCCGTGAACAAAAGAGTCGAAGGCTACGAAATCATGAAGATAACGTTGATATCAGATGATAACGAAAAGTTTTGCGAGAAATTTATGCAGTTCCTCGGGGAAAGAAGGAAACCGTTGAAATGAAGAGTTTCCTTCGAGGATTACTTCGAAGCAAAATCTCGGCTATAAATAATAAATGACAATAAAGGAGAACGAAAAAAAAAGTAAGAGAAGGAAGGAAGTTTGTGAAAGGAAGAAGAAATAAAGAAAAGGAAGGAAGAATGGCAACCGAAAGTCGTCGAAGATGAAAGGTAAACATCTTTTCACTGAGGTTTACATGAAGTCGCGGCTCCCGTGGAAGCCAAGTAGGAGAGATTTTCGGAAAAAAGTCTCAATTTAAGAGGAAACACAAAGCGACACCGAAGAATGATCCGAAAGCGAGGTCCTTGAGCAACAAAGAGTGTGCCGATAAATATGGCGAATTTTCCCCCAAGGATTATGCGAAACCTTGGAGTCCTTCGTGAACTCTTGGAGTCCTTCGTGAGCTCCTCCTGAGTATTACAATCGAACACGAAGGTCTCAGTGGAATGGTGACTTTTTAATGAACCTCTGAGGCTTTTGAAATCGCTGGGAGAAATTTTTAACTGGTGCGGTTCTCATTAAAAGCCACACTGTCTCTCAGTGTATTTTTGAATCTGTGGGAAAGAGCACGAAATTGAAAACCTACTGATTGTGTGTGTGTGTTTGATGTTGTTGTCACCGTTGTCGCTGTCGTTCCTGTTGTTGCCAATGAAGTTGACAAATATTTGTTTACACTTCATCATTTGGCACGAGTGTCACGCGAAACCGGCATCGCATAAGTGCCTGGCATAAGCTTGTGTGTGTGCGAACTCATGTGTGTGCGTTTGTGTGTATTGCTCACACATGTGTGTGTGCGTTCTCCTGTTCAATGTGTTTATATCTAATCTATTGAATTTCAAATCGCAAATTGAGAGCAATCAGTCGAAGTCATCCGTCGACTTCTTTCAATGAATCTTCTCATCGTGCTCTTTCTCCGTCCTTCTCACATCATCTTTCTCTCTCCCGCCAATGCTCTCTTCCTCGACCTTTGTGATGCTTGTGAATTGAGAAAAATCCCATAGAATTCGAGAAATGTGCGCTTAGGCGGGATGAAAAGATAGAAGGAGGGGAAAGAAGTGTGAAAGTGAGGGAAGATACGTAAGTGAAGGAGCGAGAAAAAGCTAGTAAGAGAGGGAGAAAGAGGGATTGCCTTTGATAAGCCGTCAATGGAGAAGCGGGCGTTAAACGAAGCCACTCGACTCCGAGCGCTGCTCGAAACTCAATTAAATCGAGGTTTCGCGAAGATTTCTCGCGACGTGGTGCGATTTCGAAGAAGAGGAAGATGGGAAAATCTCACAAATTAGAGAAAAAAATTAGGAAAAAAATGAGGAAAAGGTCGAGGAAAAAGTTGAACATTTTCCTGCATGCATCGGTTGCTGTGGATTCAGCCCAAGTTCATTGTCATTGTTGTTGCTAACCATCCACCCACCACATGCGACTCTGAGTGGGTGTGTTTGAGTGCAAATATTTGTCCACTAGCACGCGAGAGTGGGAGGGATGAGGGAGAAAGAGAGAGAGAGTGAGAGGGAAGAGACGTTGTAAGCGAGCTCCTGTAAAGGATTAGCTTCAACAGCTCTCAAATAGGACGCGTCCTATTGTAGCAAAGGACATGGCTACATAAATAAATGCAAATGCAGAGTGACATAGAAAGAGATAGCGAGTGTGAGAAGCGGACGTGAGTAGTCTGAGAAGTGAGTGGGAGAAGTGAGAGGCTTAGGAGATTAGAGATATAAAAGAGATTAAATGGAGCATTGGTGTACGGCAAAGTGGATCAGAATTAAGTCTTAGAGGGAAATTAGGTCGAGGATTTCGGGGGCTCAAGATAAACACGAGCTACTAAATGGGTTCTGCTTGAAACTTTAATTTAGGGTCCGCGAGTTGTGATGATTTTTGAACGATTCTGGCCTCGTTTTCTACTCCCTTTTTCAATTGCCTAACAATCAAAAATAGGATCAATTAAAGATCACGGAAATGCAGATAAAAATGCGTTAAATCGCGTAGTTTTCTCTTCCTCCTCTTTCATCACGTCCCACATGCGAATCAATTTTTTATGTAGCTTCCGATATGACGTCATCTCCGGCTAAGGGCGAGTCCTCGGCTGAGGGAGTCGTAAAACACGAATTTATTAACTACGCCGTTGGTCGTAAAAGAGAAGAAAAACGCGTCGATCTGGCAACTCCGCACACGCATAAACATTACAACATTTTATGTCGAGCGAGGAGGCGGCAATAATTGGGGGAGGGACATTTGTGTGAGTGCGAGAGACTCGTGTGTAAGTGAAATAGACATGTGTGTGAAAAAGTCCAAGTGAAGAGTAGAATCTGATTCGCATTCGACACACGTAAAAGAGTGAAAAACTTTCGCCCGATTTCACTAGGCGATGACTTCACTTAGTTTAGCTCACATTTTAATAAACTCAAATCGTCCTCCATCTCCTTCGTACATCTGTGAAAGTTCCTATTTCCTATCTCTTTTTATCTGCTCCTCGATCTCCGGGGCTGTCACGAAATTTCATAACGACGAAAGCCACACGTAAGCGTTGTCCTGCGGCTGACGGTCGTCGCTCGTTCCTTCAACGGATTCGACTTCGTCTTCCTCCCACTCCACATGAGAGTTTCATCTTCACTATCGGTTGATCCTCTTTTAGGATTCAAATTTTAACATTTTATGTTTTTTTTCGTTTTCTATCTATTTTTACTCTTTATCTATCTCTATCTCTTCACTTCGATCTCCTGCACTCATCTCTTTCCGTTTTCATTTCTACAACGCGTCTTCCGAATTCGTTTCCTCGCTGCCTCCTCCGTTTCCTGTGATGACTTCCCACATCGTCGCTTTGGATAACCGCTTCCGGTTTTCTCCCAACGCTCTTGCTCTCCATCTCCTGTGCTCCTCCTCGGAATTTGGGACTGTTGGCAGCTTCCCGACCGCCAAGTCATCGCCTCTGGCCGTTCGTCTCGCCTCCTGCCTCGGGAGGCGTGCGGCTGGCGTCGCTCGTGCGGCATCGTCGAGATCGATGAAATTCATTGGCATCGGCGAACTTCGGCTGAACTTCATCAGACGAGCGAGGTCTTTACGAACCCTCGTCACTTTGATTGACAGCGAATTGGAGGAATTTTTATAATTTACCTTAACAACAAACACCCACCCACCAGACTGAACTACATATAATTTCCGGGCGATTTTTAATTTTCTCTCGGAAATACATTTTCCAGTATTTTGGTCGGACATTTGACCAGATTTTCACCTAGTCTGAGGTTCATCTCATACGGGTGAAAGCTAGTGTTCATTTGTGCATTTTTTATTTTTCTCACTCCTACTTTTTCGCGTTTTGCTGCCTCGTCCACCGAGTCCGAGTCGATCTGACGGACGATTATTTATTGAGATCTCCGTCGAACACTGCGAATTCAGGCATCGGTAGCAACAAATTGACAGGTGACAGCCACGAAGAACCGACCTTGATTACGTAAAACAAGAAGTACGAAAAGAAAGAGAGGAGTAAAAAGAGAAAGGCAAAGAACAACTGGTCGAACAATCCGATCGATTCTTTAAAAAGTTTTCCATATTATTTTGTTTTCTATAAATTGGTTTTTCAATCGATTCTCCTTCTTCGGCTTATGCTTATTGGTTCTCTGAAAGAGGAAATTTTCATATTAATATCCAGCAGAAGTAGGTCGAAATTCTTCCGCAATGAATCCCATTAAATAATAATTACCCGCAATCGTTGCAGCATCGCCAAACAGCAACCGTGAGGAGGAAACTCCCTCTGATCGTGAGCAATTAAGCCGTTTGTGAAGCTGTAAATCCTTGTTTCATCGCCTCCCCGCCATCGCTTTGATCTGAGCCTGTTGCCATTTTTTCATTTTGTTTACATTTCGGGAGGAATTTAATCGAACAATAAATAATAATTCTCCATCAAGCACCCATCCACAAATGAGCGTGTGTGTGGGTGTGGGAGGTGGCGTGGTATGTGCTCGTGTTGATTTATGAAAGTCTATTAGAGCTCTTCTTCTGTTTGCACAAATTATTCATGTAAATCATTTGCTCCTGATGTTTGTTTGTTTAAACACTTCGAGACGTGCAATATCAATATTGGCGTATGTTTATTGATCGATTTATTGATTTAAATTAGTCTCAACATTTTTGAGAAAAATAATATTGAAAAATACGGTAGGATTTCCTCTGAAAATGTTAACTTTAAATTAATAATAATACAAATTTTTATCACTTCCTCCAAAAATTTTACCTTAAAATTTAATATAAAAACTCAAAAATGTATTCTTTAAAAATTTAAATTGTTTATACACAGTTTACACATTCCCATTACCTGAATAAATTCGGTAAAATACGCTCCATACATGGCCTGAATGATCAATGAATTCAAGCCCACATCTCCATCGAATTTCCTGCATAAGTGATTTTTAATTTGACCTGAATTTTGATCTCACAGTGCATCCTGCCTTCCGCGATGTATCTCAATTTCCATCGTCATTCGGCGTCATCATGTCTGCACCTTCAATCCAACCATCGTCGTCTACATCGACACCTCCAACGACACCCATGGACCTCTCGTTCCCGCGACCTGTGGAGGCTGTCAACGCGTTTGGCGTACGCGATGTGTTCATCAGACTCCGAATTGCAGCCAAATCGTGCTCAACCCAACCGTCGTCGCCCAGCAGACGGTGGAGACAACGAGTCTGACGACGATTCCGTGATCAGCGAAATTGATTTTCATGCAGGCAAAAACCGGATGAAGCCCCGTCCCTTCGGCCGCCCCCACTCACATCGACGTCATCGTTACAATCGGAGTCATCGTTGTTTTGTTTTTCGTCTGAAGCAGGCTCTGCCAGTTAATGCGAATCCCATTGACGTTAAGAGGCTGCTAAGTTGAAGGAAATAAAGAGCAGATCAAGAGAAGGAAGAAGGTGTGAACGTTGATGATGAGATCAAGAGAAGGAGAAGCTGTGAACGTTATAATGAGACGTGGTGTGAACGGTTATGACGACAATTGAATTGAAAAAGGAGACGCCAAATTCTTGAACAAACAAGGAGCCTCGTTACCTCAATGTTGTTTTTGTTAATAAGCATATGTTGTTGGGCGAGAAGAGATTCTCGGAAATATCTTTTGCCATAAAGGGTATTTAATTTAATTGGACAATCAAGGTGTATGGGGAATTCCAGTGATATTTCGGTTTTATTCAACAAAAAATCTCTCCGAAAAGGGCATGAGATCCTATCAACATAATTGTGTTTACTTTAAATATGTAAAATGCTATTAAATACAAAAAACTTTGTGCAATTTATATTTTATCAAAGCCAAATATAAATCTCTTTATTTAAAGTTTCAGAATATCGGGCTCACCCTCTTTGATGTGGCAAAAGCAGACAAAGCGTTGCATATTTCTAGGCATTCGCTGTTGAAACTCCACCCACCGCACCATCATCCATCACTCGGTTAAAACCCATTCAAATTCCTATAGCACGCTCTCTCACTCTCTCTCTCTCTGTCTTTCTCGCTTCCGCGCATTGTTTCACTGATCCCGCGAGATCCTCGGATACAGCGTTTCACAATTCTCCGCCCCCCTCCCCCCACTCACGCCTCACTGGCATTCAATTAAGTTGGGAATTTGTGTGTTTCTGTTTTTGCCACTGTGTCCTCGATGTTTGTGTTTTGCTCAGCCTCTGTTATGGGTTCCATTGTTGTTGTAATCTGTTGTCGCTGGTACGGAAAAGCACTCAGCTGTTGCGAATGGAAAATGGTTGCCAACTAATTCCGAAAGGAATCGATTAACGACGGATTTTGGCAGAATGAAATACGTTTTCATTGACAAATGAATGGCTCCGACAACATGCCACACATACACAGAGCAAAAGGTCACATTGAGAACAGAAACCGCAGACAGACATCGCTTCCGCTTCTCACAAACAGAAACAAACAAAGTCAATAAAAATGTTGCCATCGAGCGGAGAAAAAACATTTCCGTTGTATTGATTTCAGAGGTGAGCGAAAGGCACTTTGACCTCTGAAGGTCTTCGAGATGAAAGTCGATTGAGGTCGTCGTTGAAAGGATTTAACTGCAAATTCTCCCTAACATCCAATATATCTCGTGTGTTTTCTCTTTCTTGCAGATCGAAGCAACAAATCGTGAAAAGGAAAAGGAGTGCATCGTTAGCCGGGAGGGATAATTAATGGCCACTGGCCCGATGGCCGGCAGGACACCAGGGAGCCGCACCTCGCATCACACTTCGAACAAAGGCCACGTCTTCGTCGTCTTCTTGCCGTCCTCCACAACTCGGTCTGTAATCGCAGTGCACGAGGGACGATCGATCTGAACACAACAACAAATCAACGACGATAAAACCCCCCCACACACACAATGAATCTCCTGACAACGCTGTCCACGCCTTCGAATGAATCGATCGGCAACGCGACTGCGGCGACTTCGGCACCAACACAACTGTCGAGCTCGACGGAACCGGAAGAGTCATCTGAATCGGTTGCATTCAAACAAATGGTCGCAGTGCTGAAGACCGAGTGCTACGAGCGATTGAACCGAACGCCGACGAACTTCGTGGCAGGTGAGGAGGGTCAAAAGAAGGAAAGGGGTAAATGGAGTAAAGTGAAATATAGGGGAGAAGTCAAGTGAAGAGAGGAAAGTGAAGGGATGAAGTAAAGTGAACGGAGGAAGTAGGAAGTCAAGACTGGATAAAAGGGAAGGTCGAAAGATGATGACGAAGTGAGGATTAGTTGACGGACAGATTGGGATAGGATTGGGTTGGGTCGAATAACGAGCAGAAGGACGAAGTGAAACAAGAACAAAGAGAAACAAGGACGAAGAATCAGGGTAAGCAAAAGGAACAACGGGGGCTTGAGGAGGGTTTCTATGGCAGAACAGCCAGCTTAAAATTGAAAATGAGGAAAAAGCTTAAAATGGAAAATGAGCAAAAAGGACGAATCACCCTGGAGACCGGAAACAGGAAAACGCAGTGTAAATTAAAACAAATAACGATCTAAATGAGGAATAATTGCTGCAGAAGCCAACTTAATTTCGGGTCAGACGGCGATGGCTGAGAACACTCGATATCCGGTTACTCTGAAAAAGATGGTACAAACAATTTATACGACAATGAGCAGGAAACGTGGAGTTCAACATTTAAAGTAAAATAGTTAAAGAAAGGGATAAGGTTTGAATAAATTTGTGAATTTTCCGTACCCAAGATATTTATGGAATTGACTTAAGACGTGAACATGAGACCAATGAAATAACCGAATAGCTAAAAAGGTTTCACGTTTCGACGTCGGTTAAACGGATTCGTTGCACGGACCGTGGGTTGCCCAACGTTGGTCATAAAAATATTTCAATTAATTTTCATTTCTAACGCTTCCTCCTCCGCTTGCTTGCTACCATTCGCTCGACTCATTACGTTTTTATGCTAATCCACAGGTAGCTACTGCCCCGGCACCTTCGACGGCTGGATGTGCTGGCCGGACACGGCGGCGGGGACGACGGCCTTCGAGCACTGCCCGGAATTCATCTACGGATTCGAACCAGAAAGTGAGTAGAAAACGAAGAGAGTGGTGAAGAAGAGAATGAGGGGAAACTTGTCGGAATGAGCTCTGGGAAAAGTTGGAATCGAAAAACAGAAAAGTTTATGAAGTCGAGTGCACAAGGGGTGGTGTTTGCTATGCAAATTATTCTGGCATACCTTCAGGCGTTTCCGCATGGCCTTCTCTGCCTATATTTTCGCATGTCCTTCTCTCCCAATCTTTCCGCCTCGACAGGCACATTTGGTACAAATGTGACAAATTGACGCGACCCGGAACTCAGCCAGTTGAATAAACTGTAATTGCGTCCACCGAAGGTCTCTATCTAGAGCATAGGGACTGCAATTCGCACATACTTTCAGGCGCTGGGCATATTTTGATTGCCTGCTCATAGGGACTGTGACTGAATCAATGGAGGCACAAAGGGACGAAATGGTCACCAAAATACGTTTGTTGAAAACAACTTTTGTTATTGCTATGCGCGTGACGTTGGGCAGCGACGTGAGCTCACGTCGTCGCCGCCCGCCCTTTTGCGGTGGGAACTAATCCAGAATTTGTGATGGCTTCGGGCGGCATTAGGCCAAAGCCTGGTATATTTTTAGGAGCTGCCAATGGTCGTGTTACAAATAAACATGGCGAAACGAAAATTTATGCTAGGAATACAAACTCCAACAAAATTTTGCAGTGATTTTAAGAGCCCATATTCGATTTTTGTCCATCACATATTCGGAATTGTGCATTTCTCTAACAAGAAGCTGAAAATATATCCATTTATCAGAATTTGCATCTCCAGCTGATACTTTCCGAATGATTTCCATAATTCATCAGTTCACTCATTGCAAGTCGCAAGAAATCTGAGTTCTGAGCCGTAAAATTAACCTGATATAATTTTCAGTCATATCTGACTTGAACCTAACCATTCTCACCTCGCTTATCACGGTTTATAACGACCCAGAAGCCAAAAAGTCTGCTTTAAAAATTAAATGCCTTTCGACCGTAATGTTCATCATTGTGGTTGTTTTTATTGCTGTCATTGTTCTTGTTGTTGTTGATGATGATGCTGTAACCTTGAAAACCATTTCCATCCTTCGCACAGACAGGCAAATAAACTCACATTCACACACATACCACACACATTTGTATGTATTCTCGGACACATTCACACGAGCAACTTGAAGCTTGAATCGGATCTAGAGAGAGGAAGAACAGAAATGTGTGTGGGAGGGAGGAGGCGAGAGAAAGACAGAGAGCTAGAGAGTGAGAGAGAGAAAGAGAGAGAGAG